>CAKNXH010066949.1:12574-49962 GCA_932178445.1 Andricus quercusramuli | reverse complement strand
CTTGATCGCGCCTCTGCAAAAATGTCACTGTCGAATGGGTGGTAAGGGATCGTCCATAAATTACGTAAGACGTTTTTCTTTTGTTTGAATAAAGAAGGAAATAAAATTGCTGTGAAGTTGAGAAGGACACAACGATACAAACAAAAGAAAAACGTCTTACGTAATTTATGGACGATCCCTAAGGCTTCGGCTACTTAGATTGCCGCAAACAAAAAAAGTGAAATATGGCGTTAATTATGATAGCATTCGCTAGGTCAGGACACAGGGGTTAAAAAAATAATGACCCGATATTCCAAATATTTCTAGTCGAAGTCCTACCAAAACTTTTTTAAAACACATTTTAGACCTCTTTTTCGGGGTGCTTAATTAATATGAGACCCCTTGCCTCTCATTACGTATTAAATAGATACTTATTGTTGTATATTCGTAATACAAAAATATTCTCACAGTGCGGGGGAGGGGGGGTCAAGAATAGTGAAAAGTATTCTTACGTAATACGTGAACGGTCCGTAACTGATACGTTTCGGGAAGTCCAGTGAAAAGTATTTCTCGCCTTCCATTACTTCCGTGTCTTCCACATTCGATGTCCAGGACGAAGTAGTTGTTATAGCTTCTTCTGAAGAAATTGGTAATAATAACTTTTTCACTTTCTCGGGGAATAGTAAGTCATTGTGTTTTTTTTTTTTTGCCGCCGCGAATTAACGCTTGCTAATTTTCTTGCTAACAAGAAAAGTTTTTCCGAACTCGGTTTACCTAATGCGAGCCGCGATGATTATACTGTGTACGTGCACTAGGCACGCTCAAATTTAGTTATTAATATCTTTGGAAAATGTCAAAGGTGGGAGAAGGTGGCAAATAACCTGATAGTAAATATCATAATAAACCTAAAAGCACTATAGAATTTTAGATACCAAATGTAACTTAGGGGTACTTTTGTTTCAAAAAGTGTCTTATTAGTGTGAATTCCTCAAATGCATTAGTACAAAGTTAGCGGATTAAGAATGGAGCTAATATTTGAATTTATTTTCTATATCGTATTAATTTATGACCATTCAAAAACAAAAAATGAGCAACAGCAAATGTAACATTTGCATTCATAACATTATGAACGAGTTTTTCAAAGCTTTCAAACAAAAAACAGTAAAAACTGAAGAAACATTTCTGCAATTCATAACGCTATAGAATTATGTTTTTTTAGTTGGGTTTTATCAACTTTTTGTGGTCTCCCAGCCTACTGTGCCTTGTGGTAATCATCTGGATCAACCTGCAATCGAATATCTGGAACTTCACAAGTTGTGATTGTGCTCTCAGAAAAACCAGGGTTGATAAGCGCAGACATTTTCATTCCACCAACTAACTAAGTTGCCAAACTTTAAAGTTTTAACTTTGTTAACTTCCTATTTTTAGCCAACGCTGGAGATACACAGTGACGTTGCATGAGGCTTATCGTACTACATTTGTGTTACGTAAACACTCTCTGTGAATTTGGACAATCTTTGGAGATGTGTCCAAACTTCTCAACATTATAACACTTAAGTTCCCCTTCTTCGTTCTTCACATGCGGGCGTCGGTCGTGTTTTTTCGCGTTCATTGACTTTGACGTCGAGTGAATTTTTTAATTTTTGTGTCTCGAATCGTATGATTGCGCGTTTGTGATAGTTCTCTTCGTGGTATCCTTTTTTATAGTTTTCTTGATGTTTCGAATTCTGTCCGTTCGTTGATCATTTAAAGACTCGTAGGCGAGCATATCGTGTAGTGAATCCTCGATTTCGTAGAGCGTTCTAGAAGACGTCACACTGCAAATGTCTTGTTTATGATTGAGGAAAAATAAATAACTGTTCACACTGAAATTGTTTGTAAAATAAAAATAACAGCTTTATTTGTAGTGATACAAAAACGTAGGAAAACTTCAAGTCTCACGAACGCGCCGCGCTTTCACCAAGACCAGAACACAACCGTACAGTCCGAAGGATCAAAAAAGTCGGCCCCCCCCCCCCCCCCCCCCGCACTTTCAAAATGGTCCCTAGTCCTAGAGGCAGGGGCTTATGCATTTTGGCCCAAATAACCGTTCTAATTGGTTGACGTTTTTGTTGATACAAATTGCAAGACATTTGTTGGTCGACTCTTGGGAAAAACGCAAGACAGTAAGGAACCCTTGCTTGAATTCCTGGATAGTGAAATACAATAGAAGACTCGGACAGGATCCTGAGTTAAATCTCTAGGAGGTGAACATAGTCACGTCGTGCTAATAAACTCATAAATTAATGTCGCTGGAAGGTTCAGCAAGATTGAACCTTGAGACTGAATTTCTAAACTCACACTAAAATTGTAAAGTACTGTAAATCTCTGAAATCTATTCAAAATCGGTAAACATCTGCGCTTAGTTATATTTCCTGGGCCTAATGGCATTCGTGCCGGTCCAACTTTCTCCAAAATATACAAATCATTCAAAAAGTAAAAAAAAGAAACTGTTGCGACGCAATATGCCGGCCCACTTGAGCAGTTCCCTTTAAAAACGAAGTATTGTATTTAGTTTCCTGTTTACGTAGATGCAGCTCATACTGAATGACAAAGGTTACTACATAATTGACAGTTGATTGTGCTTACTTATTACTAAACATATGTAATGTCACATTGGTAACAAATGGAACAAGATGATAACCAGGCGAGGATGTAATGGTTATTTAATTAGTCTATGGGAAGAGGGCACAAATATCTAAACCCGCGTTTACAAGTGCAAGTGGCGGTTCGTATCGTGGCTACTCGAGTAACTCCATCTTGCCCAGGGTGTATCTCTATGATTCGAGCTAGGCTCCATTTCATCGGAGGCTGGTTATCTTCCTTGACAACTACTAATCGGCCGACGTGGATGTTTCCTTGACCAGTGTTTGAACGCCACTTTTTGCGAGATATTAGCTCGTTCAAATATTCTTTATGCCATCTTTCCCAGAAGTGTTGTCTCATTTGCTGAGCGATTTGCCAGCAACTTAGTCGACTGGCTGGTATGCTGCGTAGATCGTCCTCCGGTAAACCTGTCATGAAACTACCCGTAAGGAAATGTTCAGGAGTCAAGGGAATGAAATCGTTGGGATCGGAAGAGAGTGGAGTCAGAGGTCGAGAGTTGAGGATGGCTTCGACTTCCACGACATATGTGTGAAGCTGTTCATAGGTCAAGACAGAATTTCCGGCTATTCTTATAAAGTGATGTTTAAATGACTTGATTGCCGCTTCCCAGATACCCCGAAAATGCGGAGACCTGGGCGGTATAAAATGCCAAGTAACCTTTTTCTTAGAAAGATACTGCCTAACTTCCTCACTCCGCTCTATCAATTTTACTTTCTTATATAATTCTTATAGCTCATTACTTACCCAACAAAGTTGTTGCCATTATCCGAATGCATTGACGAGGCTAGTCCTCGACGAGCAAAGAAACGTTTTAGACATGCAAGAAATGCTTTTCCTGAAAGATCGTCAGCGAGTTCTAGATGAACTGCTTTCGTGGCGAAACACACCAAAATCGAAACATAAGTCTTTATTTTTGTGCGATTTCTACGTCGGTGTTCTTTTGTGTAAAAAGGGTCACAGTAATCTACCCCCACGTGAGCAAAAGGTCGAGTGAAGATTGTTCGTTTTTGTGGCAAGTCGCCCATGGGATACCCAACTTCTCGAGGTTTTGCCCTAAAACATTTGACCCATTATCTGATCACGTTCCGAGTTATAGTTCTTCCATTCAACCTCCCCCCCACCCTTATTATGCCTTGATCTATAAAGGGATTGAGTCCGAGGAGGACACTGTCCTGATTTAGATCTTGTTTCATTGACAGCGCCTTTAAGTCGTTATGAAATGCGTCAGTCTGAATTTTTCGAATAATTTTATCATGAGCCAGGTTCAACTCGTCACGTGAAAGTGGACCTTGTAATCTGGCAGCCTTATCCTTGTTCTTCACGTTTCTAAAAAATCTCAAGCAATAAGCTACAACTACTTCGAACCTTTTAAAATAACTATATTTAGTCCAAAAAGGGAGATCTTCCAGGGTAATTTTGAACGAGACATTAGCTTCATTAGCGTGCACGCTTGAATTTGCTTGAGTAGTGGAACCGAGATGAGAATCTTGCTGTGCAATTTGAAGAGACATTTCATATTGCGCTGGGTTTGTTTGAGGATTTTCTCGAGACCTAAAGTTGAATTGAGGCCAAAAAGCCTCGTCTTTGCTCAGCCACTGAGGCCCATTCTTCCAAAGATCATTATTCAGAAAATCCTGTGGCAATTGACCACGAGAGATAAAATCAGCTGGATTTTCATGTGTTAGGACGTGACGCCAATGGAGACGATTGGTGGTTGATTGAATTTCAGCAACTCTGTTGGCTTCGAAGGTTGGAAGAGTATGCGGTGGACTGTTTATCCAATTCAATACGATGGTTGAGTCAGACCAAAAAATGGTCGCCTTGGGAATTCGACGATCTAAGAAAGAGACAGGCGCCGTAAGCCTTTTCGCTTGCGTCGCTGAAACCATGCAATGGTATCTCGTTTGGATGTTCGAGAGTTATACATCGTGGGTATCTCACGCCATTAAGGAGGGGCAGTTGAGATTTATAATTAATCCACGTGTATTGCAACTCTGCTGTAATTGGATCGTCCCAGCCCAATTTTAATTTCCAAAATTGTTGGATTAAAATTTTTCCAACACGAATAACTGGACCCAACAGTCCTAATGGGTCAAATAATTTAGCGCATTGAGCGATTATTGCCCTCTTTGTGTTCTCGATAGCTGAATTTGTTAAATTAACCGTGTATAGTATGGAATCTGATAATCTGATAATAATCGTCAACGGCGATACCACGCTGAAAACACCAGTTCCCGTTAGATCACTGAAGTTAAGCAGTGTTGGGCGCGGTTAGTACTTGGATGGGTGACCGTTCGGGGAATACTGCGTGTTGTTGACCCGTCGTGGGTGTGGTGGACCCACACTGGTAGTATTTATCCACCTAGAAACACTACCCGAATCGGGTAGTGAGGCAATGAACTTTCGAGTTCGAAATGCTAATTAATTTTTTTTTTTATTAGTATGGAATCTGATGTCGGCTCCCAATGAATTCCTAACGCCTTTATTGTTTCAGAAGGGTTTCAGAAGGGTCTAATGTCAGATATGCATCGGATAATTTATTTGAAAAATCGTGACAAAATTCCGGATGGTTTGATACCCATTTTCGTAAATTAAATCCACCGCGCTGTAAGAGATTGAAGAGGTCATCCCTCCATTGACGCGCTTCTTGCAATGATTGTACTCCGGTAAGCAAATCGTGGACGTAGAAGTCACGCTTTAAAATTGCAGAAGCTACTGGAAATGACCCTTGCTCGTCATCGGCAAGCTTATGTAATGTGCGAGTCGCGAGAAATGGAGTACACGATGTGCCGAACGTAACTGTGTTTAAAGCATAGACCTTGATAGGCTCTTGCGGGTTATTTCTCCATAGGATTTTTTGATAAAAACTGTCTTCCCAAGCAACCCGAATTTGCCTATACATCTGCTCAATGTCCGCGGTTATCGCGACTAGGAAGGATCTGAAACGAGCAACGATGGAAAACAAATCTTCTTGAATAGTGGGTCCTACTAGAAGGGTTTCATTTAAGGAAACTCCGGTAGAGGTTTTTGCTGAACCGTCAAACACAACCCTGGTTTTAGTGGTTAGACTGTCTGACTTTATTACAGCTTGATGGGGAAGATAATAGCCTTGCTTTGGACTATCCTGACCCTCTAGGGAAGATATGTGACCTTCTTTGAAATAGGTTTGAATGCAGTCTGAATATTGAGACTTGAGATCTGCATTCTTAGCGAATCTTTTCTCAAGCGCTTAGAGCCGCTGAAAGGCTGTATTTCGCGAATCTCCTCTTCTGAACGCGGTTGTGAGGATGTTTCCTCGCCTAACTCCCACAATATGGGCAATTCGTGAAATTTAATTAAATTGCACGACGTCTTGTGCTCAAGTGCAGATGCTGACTCTAGACCTTCAGGGCTTTTATATCGCCCGGCAAAAATCCAACCAAAATCGGTTTCTTGAAAGACAGCCGACTGTCCTTTAACCCTAATTTGACCGGCGCGCATGAGATTGTAGAAGTGTTCTGCGCCTATTGATATATCGATACTTGAGGTCTCATTAAAGGCAGGATCAGCTAATAATATGTTATCGGGGATTTGTATTGACTTCTTATCGATAGAAACTGACGGCATCGACTCTGAAACCTCTTGAAAAACGAGAAACGACAATTGGAGCTCTAACTTTTCGTACCGTGATGTGATTGTCGTGGAAGTTCTGTATTTTATGCGCGACTGAGTGTTTTCGACTCCCTTCAATTTTATATGTTAGTCTCTTCCTTAACGAGGCCTAAAGAATTAGCTAATTCCTCTGTAATCGAATTGCACTGGGAGCATGAATCAAGGAGAGCTCGGCACGAACGATACTGTCCTTTACTATCTAAAACATCGACTATGACGTTCCCGAGAATCACTTTGATTGGAAACGTGATTGAGAAATTCGAAGATTCGTAATGCATTGATTTATGACACCCTCGGACGTCGGCGTCACACCCTTTTCTGAGGATTTGTCTGATTTTTCTTGACTGAAATGCAAGAGGGTGTTGTGACACTTACGGCACGGGCCTCGCCGACATTCTATTGTTCGATGATTTGAAAGAAGACAATTATGACAAATTGATGACTTATTTACTACATCGTAACGTTCTTGCGGTGTCAAATTATGAAACTGATCGCAGGCATGAAGCTGATGGACCCCCTTGCAGACTACACACGATGGCTGCTGCTTCCCTGAATTGGAATCGTGGGAAGTGGTCAAACATATTTGTGGGTTTCGAAGATGAGATCGCGATTGTGAATTGAAACGTTTAGATTGTTGATTATGTTGGTGTTCTTTCGACTTTTGAAAAGATTGTGTGTTTTCAATAAGCGATCGGCGCTCTAGAAACGTAATCATATCTTTTAATGAAGGGAGCTCTGTGCTACTGGTAGATTCCTCTCATTTTTCCCGAGTGTAATTATTTAATTTCTCGCGAATAATGAAAATTAGGAGGGTGTTCCATTGATCCACAGGTTGCCCGAGAGCTCGAAGAGCCCTGATTCTTTTTTGAACGTGACCCAACAATGTGCGAATGGAAAAGTCTTTTGACACGCTCGGAATTTCAAAAAACGCTTTAATGTGACTATTTACTATGACTTTGCGATTATCGTAACGCGTAGTGAGAAAATCCCAGGCAACTTCATAATTACGACTATTTATTTCAAGTCAAGGCTATGACTTCTGCCGCTTCATCCTTTAGACAGGCTTTGAGATAGTGGAATTTTTTGATAGGAGAGATGTTAGGATTATTGTGACACATGGATTTGAAAGAATCATGAAACGTTAACCAAGTGTCGAAACTCCCGTGAAAGACGGGTGCATGAAGCTTAGGATGTTCAAATCTAGCGTGCAAATGACTCAAGCCTTGAGCAATACGTCCGTCGTACTCGGATGCGCAAAATTTCCGGGATCAGACTGATTTTGAATTGTTTCTAACGAACCTGTCGTCGAGGTGCTTGGATTCTGAACCGAGGGAGATCGAGCGGTCTGATTGAACGGTATCAAATTTCTTAAATTTGACTCTCCTGGAATTAAGCTTGATTGTGAAGCTGATGATTGATATGAAAAACACGGATTCTTAATATATATTTTAAACAAACCGGCGATCTTATGGTATCGACTTTCGAAAGCTATTCTTTCAGGATCAGGGTTAGCGAGTTGATCTCCGTCTAAAATGTCACTTTCTAATTGTCTTTGCATTGAATCAAATTCATCCCAGAGTTTGAGATTTCTTTCTAATCCTTGTTCGAGATTAAGAAAGTGAAAATCTGTATTTACGTCTATAGACGCAAGTACAGCTTCAGAAGACGTTAATTGGCGTTTTATAATACCGCGAGCTCTTTTTAAAGAGGGAGTCTTGTCTACCGCGGAAAGCAATGGACTACGTTCTTCGTCATTGTCTGACATCCTGATTAATTTACCGTTAGTACTATGAACAACCTCTTATTATATGCCACGATAGCTAAGCTAAATGAAATGAAATGGATAGAATGGGTAGTTCACTAGACTTACTTGAGTCCGAAACTTAGAGATGGTGGACGTAGAAGTTCAATGGAAAGCTGGATGACAAAGTTGTTGAAATTGGCTAGACTGCCGGACTGCTGGCTGCGACTCCATGAAGGACAGGTACAGCAGATTTCCCCAACATCTTGGGTTGTTTGCAGAAAGATATTCCAATCCTAGATCATTGACATCTTTTCTCATCAACATGAAAGTTTACATGTTTGAGAGAAGGACGCGGTTTGTGGAAGCTTCCTCATGAATGGTGCTGGGTTGCCTTCGTAGTTTTTATGAGTAGTGGCACTTTTCTAAACTGATCGTGTAAATTAAAACTTCACTATGTTCACAGACTTTTGCTTGGAAGCCAGTAATTAACTAAGTATGAAAACTTAATTGAAATCACTGTTCGTAACGAAGGCACTGTTTCACACATTAATATACGGATGTCTGAAAACAATCCGGCTCGAAGGACCAAAAATGTTTATGATTGAGGAAAAATAAATCACTGTTCGCACTGAAATTTTTTGTAAAATAAAAATAACAGCTTTATTTGTAGTGATACAAAAACGTAGGAAAGCTTCAAGTCTCACGAACACGCCGCGCTTTCACCAAGACCAGAACACAACCATACAGTTCGAAGGATCAACCAAATCTTCCTTTTCCCCCCATGCACTTTCAAAATGGTCCCTAGTCCTAGAGGCAGGGGCGTATACAATTTGGCATAAATAACCATTCTAATTGGTTGACGTTTTCGTTGATATAAATTGCAAGACGTCTGTTGGTCGACTCTTGGGAAAAACCCAAGGCAGTAAGGAACGCTTGCTTGAATTCCTGGATAGAGAAATACAATAGAAGACTCGGACAGGATCCTGAGTTCAATCTCTAGGAGGTGAACATAGTCAAGTCGTGTTAATAAACTCATGAGTTAATGTCGCTGGAAGGTTCAGCAAGATTAAACCTAGAGACTGAATTTCTAAACTCACACTAAAATTGTAAAGAACTGTAAATCTCTGAAATCTATTCAAAATCGGTAAACATCTGCGCTTAGTTATATTTCCTGGGCCCAATGGCATTCGTGTCGGTTCAACTTTCTCCAAAATATACAAATAATTCAAAAAGTAAAAAAAAAGGGAAACTGTTGCGACGCAACATGTCTTTTGACTAGGGATTGACTAAAATCTGTTTCTTTTTGTCCGAAAACGACAAATTTTTCTCATGACACAGCTTAATTTTGTTATAGAAATTTAAAAATTATTGGAGAGAGTCTCAGTCTTCTCTTGCACCCTATCCGACATTCACTTCCACTTCGCTGTCGTGGTTTCCAGCAGTATGTTACAGTTTCAGGCAGTATGTCCCAGTTTCAGGCAGTTTCTTTGAAATGAGTTCTAGCGGTTTCCAAAGTGAAGTCCGTTGGCCAGTGATGACGCATTTTGATGCTTTCTAGGAGTTTTAAGCACTCTCTTCGCACGAGATGTCTCAGCCGCACCCTTCAAATCTTCGATATTCTTGCTTTGATCGAGCATAATATAGTAATTTGGGTGGCTGTGACATCTTGAGGAGCGATCTGTGGAGGTTTAACCTCCAGAAGCCGAGCGCAAATCCGTAGCATCGTTTGCTCAAGTCGGTCATCTTCGAGCAGAGAGAACAATTGCTCCGTTGTGACCTTTTCTGGTCGTTCGCTCTGTGGTGGGAGATGACGTGGTGGAGGAAAAAAAATACATGTTTGCACGTACATGTAACGGATGTCGGACATTATCGTCCTGCTTAACTAACCGCGGTTATTATCGTTCTGCCTTCGTTCATTTTCGTTGCTCGAATCATCATGTGAGCCTCAAGCGTTTCCGCCAGGTCATCTTAGCTCTGATAACATCGTGGCTAACAAAAATTATTGCGTCATTAAAATGAAATTTTCAAAGGCCTTCGTTGGCGGCCGTGACACCAACTCTGGAATGTAAACGTAAAAATTCTAACAATAAAAATAGCGCGCTAGTCCTTGTGGGTCTGATCTTATCTTCCTAGAGGAAAGGTCTGTTACAATACTGGATGTTCAATTTGAACAAGTATAGATTTAATGAGTAAATAAGTATGCCCAAAGTACATATGTTATGCGCCACGAGGAAAGGGACCTTAGGTTTAAAAAACCGATTTTCAGGTTTTTGATGCTATAGATAACTTCTAAATCGCTCCGTCATATTAAAAAAGAATTAAATGTCTAGCTGTCAAATTGATATTGTTATTAAGCTGCAAATAAGGCATGAATCGCCTGTTTCGACGCATGCGGACGACCTGAGAAATCCATTCTCACTATTTTTCACGACAAATTTCCGTTCTGTGTCCGTGTGACAAATGTAGTAAGTGGAGGGGCTGACTTCCGGAGATTGTCCGCCACTCTCTGAGTGTCTGACTTTGACCGTCTATTCAATTGCTTTTACTAAAAAATTTGCCTGCTAACCCTAATGTCCGTTCCCTCGTGGCGCGTCACATATTTTTCCTAAAATCCTCACAAACTTTCTCAGTTCTCAATGCAAAAGGATGGAGAGCTTGACCGCGCTCACAGGGATAATCGACCGCTCCCCTCATGTTAGCACGTACGTCTCGGTCGTTTAAGATAGACAGCCGCTATATGTCGCCCATGGTATCGGAGTTGATTTCTGGCGCGTAATTAGAACTGGTAGGGTCATGAATGCTTTTTGACATGAGCGGGAATCTCGTGCGCTCGTCGCCCACGTTGTGTAATGTGCAGTAAGCCACTGCACTCATGACCGCGTCTGTATGTGGGCTGGATGCTGGCTGGTAGGCGGGTAGTAGATGATAGATTTGGAGTCTGTTCTCTCTCTCCTTTCCTGACTTCGCAGTGTTGCGGACGAGCTTCGTTCCTTAGAAAAATAATAAGTTAAAATAAAAAAATGAACCAATCTCTAACCATGAATTCTTAACTCTTAAGTCTATGTTGCTTCCTGTCAAGTTTTTTCTAATAAGGGTGTAAACGAATGGGAGAAGAGCCGTTTATAGAACGTTCAGTTGAAAACTGCAATGTTACAACACTAGACGTCAGTTTCGTTCGGTTAGATCGCTCACACCAATCGTTTTACGTTACCGTACTACGTACGCGTAATAACACACACCGCTTTTCGGATATCGTTCGAAACATATTCAAAGTGCCAATGATGAATCACTAAAAAAGGTATCGAAAATTTCAAATATTTTACCTTAGCGGCTCAACTTTTTTATGGTCTTTTTTTAAATTGGGGAAAAGATAGAACGGCACACATAGAAATTCTGTAAGAACTAAAGAGTTTTTCGCTATTTAGTTTTTAAATATGAGCCCTGAAAAGTATGAAAAATCCGAGAGTTCCAATAAATTAGACGCTTTTAGCTGATCGATGTGAAGCTGGAGCGTCTTCAATTGTGTTGTGTGTGTGTTCGTTTGTATAGACAGCTATTTGTATGTAGTGAGCAGGACTAACTTTTAAGTGGTATTCTACTTCTTATATTACATTCAAATAAAAAAAATAAATACGTCAACACAATCTCCTATGTAAAATCTCTCGTTTTTGAAGTTTCATATTCTCAAGATGGTATTTGTTCTTCTGAAAGTACCTTGAGACACGAATTCTCTTATTTATGTTTCATAATTGTTTCAGAATATAATGTTATGCAGCCTCCTCCACTTAATGAGAAAGTGTTGAAAGATAAACGGAAGAAATTAAAGGAAACGTTAGATCGCGTTTTGAAAATGTATGTAAGTATCTTCGAAAATGTTATGACACAGTAAGATTAAGAAGACGACACACACTTTTTGTGTATCATTTTATTGAGGCAAATTGGTATTTTGGTATGTTTTGGATGTGGCAATCATGTAGGGACCCTTGTATGCACACAATGTATTTGGTCACCGAAATTAAGTAAGTTTTCGATGCTTCTTGCTGTTCTTTCAATATTTTGAAAGTATACACTCACGTGATGTCACGTGTAACTATAGGCATAGTGACAGAGGGGCAGCGTTTCAAACCGTCTTGAACCTCTACCAGGAGGCATTAATACGTTATATTTCGCTTTCTCTTTCTGAAACGTTTATTATATGTGACGCAACACAAGAGAAGGGACCTACCTGACGAAAATTCGATTCTCAGGTTTTCATCGTTTCTTGTGGCTTGAGTTCGTTCGAGCTTTTTCGTTCCCCTTTCGTATTTGTACACTCCAATATTATTCCCGATTTCGCAAAAGATATAATATTCCTTCGGCACCGCTACTCATATTTTTGTCAACAAAACATTTAATGCTGGGCCCAGACTTTTTTTGGGTCAAAAACTGGAATAATTCATAAATTTAAAAATTGACTGAAAGAGATTTAAGTCTTATCAAAGTTCTTATGAACCTAACAATTTTGAGGTTACGGTGTACCGGCTGAAATATCTTTATCTCCAATTGGCTCAGTAATTTATAAAAGCGATAGAAGGGATGGTTCCCAAAGAAAAAAGGTTACTTATCATTAAAAGTGAGAACTATGTCGATTATAAATATAGACTATTTTTTCTTTGCAATTTTCTTCAAAAAATGAACAAGTTTTTAATAATTTCATAACAATTCGGGAATTTTATTATAAAACAGAATTACATTCGAGCAGATTTTCAATGTTAGCCTTTATACATTTTTGAAAAACATGAATTCACTATTCGTGAGGTTTTAACAAAAATGAATAGGTATTGTAATAATATAATTTTTTCACAAACTAAAAGCCTTAAAGTAACTCTTTTCTCGACAGTAAAAGTGCTCGATAATTTCAGGTTACGGTTGGAAGATTTAATTAATTTTGGAGTAGTATATGGTAGTTCAACAAAAAATTCGCGAAGTAGTGAATTATTAACTTGTTTTGGGTTACTTTAATAATGGGAACAACAAAAGGGTTCCGGACTCAATTCTGATATGTGACAAGAAAAGGGGCGTTACACATTTTCAAATCAGTGATGTCAGGTTATAACGATACATCTAAAGTATCTCGTTGTTGAAAACGTCGCAACGTCGGTTACATTTAATTTAAAGCATTGCATTTTATTTTATTTGCTCTTTTTAAATATTGCAAAGGCATAACAGGGGACCGCTGACCTGGCAAATCAGAAAAGTGGATGACGCATGCACTAATTTCACCCATAGGGAAAAATTCAATTCAGGTAGTACAGTGGTACAACCTAGTCTAGGAGTTCATAATAAAATCACGCAATCGAATGACATCCCTGTTAAAAATTAAAGATAGCTCACAAGTCGAAAAATGACAAACCGCCAGGATATAGAATAAGTCTTCAAACTATTCTTCCTCTCTTTGATCCAATAACCCTTAATTAAGTTTGTAGCCTTTGTAGCCTTGGAAGCTTCTAATGTGTCCCATAAGGGTTTACATTTTTCTTGTATCTCTTCCCTATTCCATTACACACACTCCCACGCACTTACTTGGTGGTGGGAGGGGGACCTACAGTTTAAGGTGGGTTCCGAACCACCAAGAGCAACAGCCTTACGTACTTAGAGAACCTTTTTCTCTAGAGGTACCGGTCCCACGACTCTCCGGAGATGAACCACTCCCTTGCTAGGCTAGTGTTCACTGCATGGGCCACCGAGGCTCTTCCAGAGTGCGAGGCGGGAATCGAACCCACAAGCCGACGGATTGGGTCCAAAGCCTACGCCTTAACCCCCACGCCCATCGTCCCACTTCCCTTAATTAAGTTACAACTTTGTTAAATAAGAAAACGGTACGTGCCTACATAGATGCGACGAAATAAGCTCTTGGTGTGAAGGGAGTAAAGGAAAGACCTGGGGAAACTCAGTACGAGTTAGTCTATTAATGTCAGCTGCCTTGAGATACTTATGAAAACTTTTCAAGTTTTTCTCTATCTTATTCGTCAGTTTGGCTGAATCAAGTGCAGGCCAAAGACTTTCTAGACCTGCTGAGACAAAGAAACCCCTTACCTGCAACATTCAATTATACCCCGGGAAGGCAGAGTCTAGGGTGGACATCGCGTGAAGTTTATTGACCTTCAAGCGGGCGCGTGGGTGGTAGTCTACCGCGCCTGGCAGAAAAACATGAATACCTACAGCCTACGGGTTTCCAGAAGCTCGGGAGGGGCTTGCATTCTCTAGTTGCTATGTATGACGGAAAATGGCAGTGACTTGAAATTTCGGAAATTTCAAGGTGGCGGTAGATTTCCGCCCCGCGCCCACTAGTGATAAAAAAAAGGCGCGCCCGCATGAAGGTTAACGCAAACTTTGGCATTATATGTTCTGGTATAGCTAAAACCTTCTCCATCCATGACGGGGATGTCTCAGGGAAATGTATCACTACCGTCGGAAATTGTGTTCATGACTATCGTGAGTGCTATTAAAAATTACTGCTGACTTCGAACCACGATATTTCGGTGAAAAAGAGAAATAGGGCATTTTCCCAAAAACAGTTCAAGATGTTCTCAAATTTTCTACCTTCAACTTTTAGTACGACCTAGGGAAATTTCTTCAAAAACCTGAAAATTATACTACATCGAGCCTGAAATCTTATCTTTAATTTAAGCCAAGAAAAATTAAAAAATCTGTATGAATACCCGAGATATGATTAAAAATGTTCAATCGTATCTGAGCTCAATGTTAATCGACGATCACATTTCTCGGCCGAGAAGCGTGAAATTGAGCTCAGATATGATTGAACATTTTTAATCATATCTCGGGTACTCATACAGATTTTTTAATTTTTCTTGGCTAAAATTAAAGATAAGATTTCAGGCTCGGTGTCGTACAATTTTCAGGTTTTCGAAAAAATTTCCCTAGGTGGTGCTAAAAGTTGAAGTTGTGATAGAAAATTTGAGAAAATCTTGAATTTGGTTTTTAAACTTCTCACGTGCTGTATTATTTTCAGAAGGTTAAAAAAATATTTATTTGGTACTGCTAGACGTAGAATTTCATAAGCTTTCCAACTGTTTTCTGGAAAATGTCCCATCTCTTTTTGTCACCGAAATATCCTGGTTCGAAGTCAGCAGTAATTTTTAATAGCGCTCACGAGAGTCGTGCGCACAATTTCCTACGGTAGTGTAATATGCTACATGTGTATCCCCTTTTCTATCCAAATTGTGTACCCTAGAGTATAGCTGGGAGTGACAACGTTCTTTGACAAAAGGTGGTCTGGACTTTTCAATGGACGCTACAGACCTCAACCCCAGACCTGGCCAGCGCATAAAAGGATGCTTAACGCTGAGTTCCGAAAGAGCGTTGTTTTATCAGCTCAGGTGTCAGATCAAGTGGCATGGAGAATCCCAGTAGCCGATGCTATCCGATATTTCTGACTGAATAATCCCCAGGTCCAGACACGGATGGGGTGGTTGTACTGCAAATTGAAGAGGAGGTTCGCGCGGGCTGTAAAGGGAATTCGCGAAGTCGTTCCAATGAATGAACTATATATGTTCCACCCGAGCTTTACGAGATCTAAAATAATTAACTGCTCTCCAAAACTCAGCGGATTTTTTTCATTGTGTGAAAGGTTTATTAATTAATTGCTTGTGCTCGAATTTCTTGTGACTTATAATCTTACAGTGTGCTGTGTTTAAATGTTTATGCTTTTTTGTCCTTAAGAGGAGCGGAACGAGATTTTTTTGCATCTTTTAAAGCTTTTTTTCTGCGCCTCAAGCTTTTCAGGTGCATATAACAAGGATTAGCTGTACGAGTTAAAAATATTTCGTCACCCTGTGGGCACCTTTCCCTATGTAAAAAAATCGAAATATTTGCTCCATTTTATAGGTTTGCTTACATATTAAAACACACAATATTTTTTAATTTTACTTTCGTTAGGCCAAAGACGATCAAGAGAAATGGATAGAACTCAAGGAACAACTGATTCAATATGAACGTCGTAGAACAGATTTATTATCCTACTTTGAAGCAGTAAGACACGCTCAGCAAGTACAAGTTGACGAAATTCCATTACCATCTGCAGTCAACGATATTGCTCGCATATATGCTAGTAAATATATTTGATTACTTTTCTAATAATATAAGAAAATAAAAATGATTTCGAATATAATTTTTCTGACAGATTTTCTTTAATATTTTCAGGTTCTTTGACGTCACAAATTCCGTTACCGGATATGCCTCAACCCTCTGCTGTAAACCTATATTCTCCTCACCCTCACTTAGTTACCCATCATCATCATAATCATCATCATCATCCATTAATGAATATTCCAATACCTCCTAGTATTTTGAAAAAAACTAGTGCTTACGCCGTAACTCCCATTATTCTTACTTTAGCCCCTAATAAAGAACCACCGGGTGTTCCGCCCTATCCACCTGCAGATCTTGACATTGAGGATGAAGAATTTCTCGACAGGGTAAAATTAAAAACTCGAGACCCATTTGCACGAGTGTGCGTGTGCGTGTGTAAACTAACATCGCCACTTTCAAATAAAAAAATGTATTTAGAGTTCTGACATTTTTTGGGTAGTTGTATATTTTTTTATAACGTTTAGAAATAGTTTCAGGGTTGAAATGGTAAAAAAATTGTTTTTTTTCTCTTCAAAACGGGGTGGTAAGTTTATTTTCTATTGACGCAGAGCTATTCGAAGACAAATCGAGGCATATGAACGAGGGTGGAAAGATTGCAGGCAGTATGGGAACCATTACTAGAAGTTAAGTGTGACGAATAAAGCAAAAATTGCAATATATAATTATGTGCTTGAAACTACTGTGTTTTATGGTAACAAGACCTGGACTTACCAAAAAGGATAGGAGTAAAGTAAACATGTTTGTTATGCGATACCTGCGAAATTATGCGGTAAAACATTAATGGACACAGTCAATAGTGAGTGGGTTCAAAAAGAATTTAGTGTAGAAAAAGCACTAATTGATAAGAGTGAAAGAAATTTATTGAGATGCTTCGATCATGTCGAGACAATGGGTGAAGAACGTTTAACGAAGCACGTGTATTTTGGTAAAGTCAGTGGTAACGTACTCAGAGGTAGAACAAGGAAAGACTGGTGGTAATATGTGAATAAGAGTTTAGGGTGGAAGATATAAAGAGCCAATCGCATAACAGAGCTTGCATAACAATATGTGTGGACATAGGGGAAGCAAAAGATGTACGCCAAGATAGGGATGTGCGGCGAAAAAATTGTTTATAAAAACAGAAAGTTTGTTATGAAGAATACCAATGAAACATTTTTGGATACTCATGGACCCAGGTGAAAGTTTTGCTTAGTAGATTTAAGCAATATCACATACGTAACGAGACTGTACTCATCTTTTTGAGGCACAAGTGGGAAAATATATTTGATTTGCGAGGAGCACTCAGTATAGGTGTCCTGAGTTTCAAACCCAAACTCTAAGGAGATATTAGCAATCGTTAATTTTCATCATTATGGCTCGTGATTCCAAATGGTGATTCGGCTCGGCAGACTCACCTTTTCCCTATTCGAATTACTGAATAGAAAAACATGAAGAATCTCCTAATGAGATATAATTATTTTTATAAATTGCAATTTATTCTTGACTTGAATTGTTTGCCCAAGAAAACTCAAATGATGGTAGAGAAGATTTTTTCCCTTTTGGAATACAGGATTCTAATTATTTTTACCCAGAATAGAATTTGCTGTAATCAAAAACTAAAAATTCTGAATGAATTTAAAGCATATATTTCCCTATGCCGAATTACTTACTACTTTCCCGGAAAATGACATAAATTACCTGAAAGTGGTGACAAAATTCAAAACGACTACTTCCAGACAAAAATTGTATAATTAATTGTGTAATGTTAGTTACGGATTTAAAACGTATGACGTTTCGAAACATGTACCAGTTTCTTCATCCGTTTAAAATTGATCTAAAATATAAATAGAAAAAAAACAAGAATAGTAATATATAAATTATTTAACAAGACAATAGAAGCTTTAAAAAATTAAAAGTTGTTCACCATTAAAGTTAAGTTAAAAAGATTATTTAAAAAAATATAAACCAACTACATATAAGCATAAACTGCCATGTGGCGTCACGCGTCCTTATTCAGCTGGCGAGATGCGTGAGAAGAAAAATCTACATTTTCTGTAAGCTCGAATGCAAGGCCGTCTAGGCGAGGTAAGAAATCTGTTTTCTTGTTTTAATTCGTAAGCCTAATACAAAATTAATAATTCAAAGGCTAATCTTCTCTTATTTAGAGTAAGATTCGAGTGGACTATACGCCCTTTTCAATCTAACCTGGATCGAATTTTAAATCATCTCAACGCAAGGAGCATTATTTTTGGATACTCCCGGAGGGAACCGCTATTTAAAAGCTTTCCCCATGGTGGCTCGGTGAGTCCCCACTCCATTGCTATCTGTGCGCTTCTCTGCTGGTGGCCAATTAAAGAAGGGCTTACCGCATATTACCTACTATGTCGGCAAACTCTATTGCTTGATTATCACTCGCGATACGTTACGTTCCACAAGAGAGTAACTTCTCACCATATGATAGGGTAAAGCATATGGATTCTCCTATTTCGACCAGCACGAAATCAAAAGAGATACAACTCTTCGAAAATATCCCAAAAAAATTTCGAATTTGAAGATTTTATGTTTTCTGGGTAAACGAGGAACATGTAAAAATCTTGAAAATTTGATTGGCGCAGCAAGATAAAAGAAGAGAAATCTGTCCGTCCCGGTATGGCTTCGGAAATCTGGACAAATATACACTACGTTTCCACAAATTATCTTTGATGATGTTTTAATCACAAAATTATTCTCTTGACAGTTCCAAGAGTTTTTATCAACTTTCTCAGTAGTAAAAAATATTTGAAAAATACTATTCTTCAAGTAAACATTTTGCGGCATTTTAATTTTTGACAAAAAAAAAGATCAAGTTTTGAAACTGTTGTTCTATTAGCTTACATACTGTTTTCAGAAAATGATCTGCGATTTATATTTTTTTTTTCAAGTTTTCCACGATCATTGAGAACAACATTATAATCTTAATCAAACCTTCAGAAAGATCATAAAATTATCGTAAAATTAAAAAAACTGTTCTTTCGAAAACAGCTAAACTGATTTTGACGACCATAATATTATTTTATAGTCACCAATAAGATCGCCCATTGGTGAAATGGCTGAAAAAATCTTGTGCGGGCGCTGTGCATGCATATCGTATAGCGTGTAATATTAGGGTGGCCCAAAAAAGCAAAGTTCAAGTTTTCTTTGCGGAAATGGCCGATTTTGTGAGGTTCCCGAAAAAACCATGTATTTTGCGGTATATTGGTTGTAATTATTACTCTTTTGAAGCTCTTTTTTACAGATCATTTTCAATGAACAAACTAAAAAAATGATGTATTTGTCTATTAAATATCAATTGTTTAAACAATTTTTATTTGTTTAGAAGTTTATTTTTTCACATTTTATCGCAAATTATCGTTATCCTCACAACAACATAAACTAAATAGGCAATCTAAGAGATCAATGTGGTGGATTCAATTTGTTGCTATACAAATTCCATAGAATAGGTATGAATTCTTTTCTTACAACTTACATATATTACTTCAAACATTTTCTATTTACTTATACCATTGTTTTCAACAAAGTATTAAAAATTATTAACTGTGTGATATAAAACGAAAAAAGATCAAAATTGAATGGAGTTTGTTGAAGAGTTGGCACAACACTACCTTTTCTTTCTCTCTCCAGTCCAAAGTTACAATTCAACAGTAAAGTTTTGTAAAAATAATAAACATCAAAGTGAATCGATAATGTTAATTTTTTAGTTAATCCAATAAGTTCATATTACTTCTCATATCTACATATTACTACTCTGGGCAGTGAACAATTAAATTTGACAAACATGAATTTTTATTTTCGCAGCTAATAAATTGCAAAACTTTATTTTACTCCCTTATTTTTATCAGGGAATAGATTGTATTACTCGTACGTTTCAAGCTGTTCACAAATCAATTATCAACCGGAAAAGACAAATAGATTAGCATAATAATTATTATTAAAAACTCATAATTTGAACAATGAATAATTAATTCAACCTAATTTTCGGGATAATTCGGAATTTCATGAAAAACATTTGTTTACGAACTTTACATTATGCGAAGGTGGGTGGGCGCCGGCGGGGGGGTAGACTTATAAAATGTGCCTATGAGTGCTGCTATATTCGTGTTATCGCATATTCACTGTAGGAAAGTGCTATCGATAAGGGTGATTATTGGGGGTGCATTTCCCAAGGTTCAAAAATTTTCAGATATATTCAATGTAGTAGTTTTTTCGATTGATGGAAAAAATTTATGATGCAATGAGTTTTTGTACAAACCTTGAAGGTGGGGGGGGGGCAAAAGTCAGGTCGATACTACTGGAATTCTCAAAATTTAAAAATTTGCAAATATTGGAGTATCTTCAAGGAAGTGGCCAAACTCGGCGTCAAATTTTGAATTAAAGGAAACTGTTATTATTTTCCGTATACGTTAAGTAGTAGTAGTAGTTGTAGAAAATATTTTGAAGAGATTTCGTTCGTCAATTATATCTTTTAAGCGCGTTCAAATCCTAAAAGTGATTTATTAGCAACGTCGCTATGATTTTGCAAGAAATAAATTTCTCAATTTCTTATGAATCAGGATCAAATGAAAGCTTAAACCTTTTTCTTTAAAGATATTATACCAAAAACCATTGGACATTACCATCGAGCCGTTGGAAATCGTTTTGTTAGTTTTGCGCTGTAGCCCATGCTCTTCACTTCGAATAAGCAGCACGGTTATGGCTGGCTAAAAAAAGATTTCCAACGGCTAAATGGTAATAAATATCCTTTCATTGTTGGCACAATAGCTTCTTAAAAAAAGGTTGAAGCTTTCCTTTGATCCGCCGTCGAATATTCTAGCACGCCTGACTTTTTTGTGGGTTTCCAAAAGGTGTCAAAACGCATTTTCATAACTAAAACAACGGTTTTCAACGGCTCATTTTTGTCAACGGATTCGTACTTTCTGCAAAAATCCTATAAGAATCACCCGGAAGTGCTTAAAGGACAAACCGAAAGGGAAAGCGTTATATGCGGGAAAAGTCACCATGGGAAATGGGACCGGGAGAACGGAGCGTTATATCGATATTTCACTTTATTTGACCGATTGAAAATCACAGTAAGATGGAAGCCCTTCAAAAGTGTCCACAAGTAAAACAAAAAATTATTCGTTGCCCATGAAGCATATTTTATAACGGTTTTTTGGTTCCTGATTCCAAATTTGTGATCAGAATTTCTAATTTCAAAATGGCGGACACAATATAGTGACCAAAATTTCTGGTAATTATCTTTTTGGCATGAAATTTACTTTCTGCGGTTTTTTTGTATCGCTGATTCCCAATCCGTTATCAAAACCTTTATGAGCCCATTTTATAGGTCAATGGAAACATTTGATCCAGTCATTTCTTTTTATAGCCTTAAGGCATGACATCATAAAAGAGAGAACTCACTAATTCCTCCAGAATTGATTGTGCGAGGTAAGGGTGCTAACATAAAACACTATCCCGAATTGTTAGAGGCTAGGGGACTTACATCAGAAAGTACCGTGAATAGTGAGACCCAATGGGACTCAAATTAAAAAACACCCCGAATTATGAAAGTAAAGGACTAAAATCTAATAGCTCACCGAATTCTGGTCGCCATATTGGATTCACCATTTTCAAGTTCGAAGTTTTAATAACGGCTTTAGAATCAGGCACCCATAAACCCCTAAAAAAGTAAGTTTCCTCGCCAAAATGATACTTTTTACAGATTTTGGTCGCAATATTGAATCCGCTATTGTGAACTTCGAGATTCTTACAACGGATTTGTTATCAGGGACCCAGAAGACTCTTAGAAAGGCAGTTTCATGCCCGGCGAATAATTTGTTTAACATTGATCATTTTTGAAATTCTTAATAACAAATTTTCCACAATTTAGGAATTGTGCTCTGGAAATGAAGAAATATTATAAATCTACTCATAACTCTAAGAAGAAAATTAACTTTTTAAAAAGCGGGGAGGGGACGTGAATGTAAGCCCCTCTCTCTTGGAAAATCTTTTTTTTTACCATTCAAATGCAGGAATGATTTCTAAAAGTCATTAGAAATTGTAACTACGCAAGAGGGTGTCAGAACTCTAAAAAAATTGAAATATTGAAAATTGGGGTGCAAGTTAATGCTCAACTGTTTCGATTGTTCGCTTTTCGGTAAGATAAAACACGCGCACGCGCACAACAAGGACGTGCCTGCATGTTGATGTACTTTAAACTATATAAGACCATATTTTAATAAAGTTTTTGACCAGGTTGACAATTAGCTCTTAGATGATAATTTTTGGACTAACTGATCACGCTTTTTTATATTGTATCAAATATTAACCTTCCGACGGGCGCGCCTTTTGGAGTCACATGAGCGGGTGCGCGCCGCACTCTGTGCGGCTGATCCACAATTCGATTTATGCAGACAAAAGGCGCGTTTTGTTCATCTGTGAAGGGATTATTTGGAAGAAAAACATTATCCTGAATAAATCGCCATTTATTTAGAAACATTGGAACCGCAATAAACACTTAACATTTAACATAAACGCGCACCTCACTACGTGCGGTGGAGGTAAGCACGAGACCGGGCACGCGCTTCACTTTGTACGGCGGATCTCGACTGCTGACTTTGACAGACTGAATGCGACTGACAGAACATTTTTTGGCAAGTCCTCTGCATGCGAATCTATTGAAAATAGTGTGAACTAGGATTACATCTTGCCCTCAAGGTATTTACCCCTTTTCTTCCCACCGAAATTCAAACAACTCTGGTTGTGTCGCACGCATTGCGGCCACGCGCCCACCGGAATGTTAATGACCTGTCGACTGGCAATCGAAAGGCCTGGATTGGTTTCCCAGCGCAACTGAAGAATTAATTAATTGCAAGAACTGAAATCAGTAAAATCAATTAAGCAGTAATCAGTAAAATCAATTAAACTTGTATAGTCTGGTGGCTAAAAAAAAGTCCGAATTTTGTTAGCCGTACTCCCCCCGTTTTGTTATATTCTCGAAAAAAATGAATACGTATTTTTTCTTTTGTGATCGTACAATATTAATGGGTGCTGACCATCCCCTCGATTCTCTCGTTGAAAATACATATGCAACCTACATTTTTTACAAATATGAGACTGGAAAGCGTAATTTTCAATGAAACGTGCGCCAACTACATAGGCGTCCTAAAATCACTTCCCAAATGTGACGTATGGATTAATTTGTTATTTTAACCGCCCACAAACTTCCAGCAGGCCCCATAAACCACCCTCTAAACGAGGATGAACTATTTTGCTGTATATTGGTCGTAATTATTACTTTTTGGTAGTTCTCTTTTACAGATTATTTTTAATGGACAAATTTATTCGATAATCTTATAACGGCTTGAACTAATTATTCGATACAAAAAATCAATACGGTGGAATCAATAATGTACTTTTAATGATTTAAACAATTTCCCATGGCTGCTATATGTAACTTTTGATTAGAATTAGGCAGACAAATTTAGTCTATTGCAAATTTTTCAATAAACACCATCTAATTTTGGTATTTTTGTATTTTTACCACTTACCCTTGATCTTTTGAATAATTTCCATTTTTTTAAATTATTATTAACTTTTTTCGACAAAATAATTAATTTTTAATTGTTTAAATAACCTTTTATGGTGTAAATGTAAGTTTTAACAGGGATAAGCAGAAACGTGCCGTTTTTTTGCAAGTGTTGCCACAAATTTTATAATGTCCGCATATTTTTAAACTTTTCATTGCTTACCCATAATTGCTTAAACAATTTTTCATTTGTTCAAAAACTTTTTTTAACAAAAAAGCCAAAGGATTGACTTTTTCTGAATGATTTAAAATAATTTAAAATTGAGAAACAATGCGTGAAAAATGTGCAAAAAAAAATATATTTTTCCACCTTATTCCGGTCAGAGGTGATATTTCAACAGTTGAAAATAGTTCTATCATTTAAAAGCAAAATAAATCGATCGTGTTATTTTAGATTTGGGCTAATTAGATACTGTTATTCAGAAAAGCTGTAAATTTATTATATTTTCCCGAAAAAATTGTTGAGAGAAATGTAAATTCTTTTTATAATTATAGGTAAGTGTAATAAATACCATACTTGAATTAAATGGATTTTACTTTTAAAAAATGGCAAAAGACTTTAATTCTGTGCCTTATTACAGACAAAATTTACGTTTTAAAAATAAAACCTTGTTTAAAACAGTTAACAGCATATTAGATCGATCATATTGATTTTTTTTTTTGCACTTTGTTCCACACTCGCGTTTATTCTCAGGACAGTACACTGAATCTGGATACCTTCACCGAGTTAGATCTGAGTGCATTCGTTGTTTCCAACGTTCTGGAAATATACGTCTCGGATGCCAGGCGCACTCCATGGCACAGTGAATAATGCGGATTTATTTGCAGAGTAAAGTGGGCCTGATCTACTGTCCCACCCGGCAGCCTCCCCAGCCAGGTCGTAGAGGGAAGACGGCCATATTAGGGTGGATGGAGCAATTTTTCTGAGTTCATCAGTTAGATGCCTACTTTCAGCGACCAGCGACCACTGAGGGATGGACCCCTCGACGTAGAAGCCCCTTCGCAATAAGGTCTCTTTGCCGTGTCTCTGAAAGTCAACTAGTGACCCCCAAGTTTAGACCCCTCGACATAAAGCCTCACACCTGGGAAGTCACTGGCCTCTTTTAAGGGGGCCGACAGTTTAAGGTGGGTTCTGAACCACCAAAGCCCCGATAGATATACATAGAAAAATCTCAATTTGTACCGGCACAGGGATCAAACCTCGGGCCTCCTGCTCGAAAGCCTGATGCGCTATAGCCTAAGCCACCAGGACCCTTTTATATTTACGTTTTTTTTCCAGGTCAATGAATAATTAATAAACATACATATGAAACTTTTTAATTCTTCAATTAAAAGTAGTCTGGAAAAAGACAACAAAAAAGTAATAATTACGTCCAATATACCGCAAATACTTGATCCTCGTTTAGAGAATGATTTTCGGGGCACTGCCGTACAAAATAAAAAATAAATGCATACGTTACATTGGGTCAAGTGATTTTAAGACATCCATGTAGTTTGCACTCATTTAATTGAAAACTACTCCTTTAAGTCTCGTATTTGTAAAACATGGGGGCTTCCCCATTTATTTTTAATTGGAAAATTGAGGGGTAGGCGTTATCCTTTAATATTGTCCGATTGAAAAAAGGAAAATACTTTTTTTTAACCACCTTATTGTATAGTATTTAATTTATGTTTGTAGATCGGCAAAGAGACTGCAATAAATCAGAGCCAGAAATCCAGAACAATACGATTTGCAGATGACAAAAGCAATAAACTGAAGCATGATTATGATAAAGATCACAAAGAATCAGAAAAAGAGAAAGAAAGAGAAAAGGCTAAAGTTAAGCAGCCAACCAGCCTTCAGCAGAAGATGTTAGCAATGGCGGGACAAGATATTGATCAATTCATGCGAGAAATGGAGGTTGTTCACAAGAAGCGCGAAACTGAACGAGCTCAAGACTTAAATATACGCTTGTCTTTACTCAATTCTGACTTAAAAGATTCGGAGAAATCGGGTAGTAAGGGGGCTACTGGAAAAGAGATAGCTGAAGATTCGGAATCTTCTGTTGTGGCAGTAGCGGCGGATCTCTCGTCCGGAGCCAGAAAACCTGTGATGACTCAGCAACAACAACATCAACAAACTACATTACCTCTCTTGGGTCTTCCTCCACCTCCTCTTCTATTCCGCCCTCCACCACCACCAATACATCTCAGAATGGCACCACCTCCACCACCTCGACATGGACTCAGACTTCCGCCAGGTATATTAAATATAAATTCTTATTGCAAAAAAAGGTTTTATTTGTCGTATATTTAATATTTATCAATTTTTTAAAGTATTAATAATAATGGGGTGATATATTTATCTTCGCGCTATCTTTCCACATTATGCCCAGTCATGTTATGAAATGAACCGGAAGTTGGTGTATTTTCAGTTTAGAGAAAAACGAATTAACACGAACCCTTTTAATTTTGACGTATTCAACTCTTCATATATGGGTGATTCTCCACAGACAGGGAACTTTTGACAAGGGCCACTTTTTTTGGGAAAATGTTTCAAAAAATTTTTGTTTCATAATGGTTAGGTTCATTGGTCTTCAAGAAAGGGGCCTTATAAATATTCATGCTTAATTCGCATTTGAAGAACCTGTAGAACATAAAAACGTTTTCAATTTTTAATTTTGCGGGTGATTTTCTCTGATTAAATGTAAAGTAAAACAATACTGTAAAATATTCACAAATTAAACGTAACTTGGCAGGGAAGAATAGTTTTGTTTAAAAAATTCAAAGTTTTTCAAAATTTTATATTTTTTTCAAATTTGAATTTTTTCCCCAAATTTTTTTTCAGAATGTTTGTACATTCAAAGAATGTACCAACATTCTGATTCTTGATTTACGTTAATTTTTAATAAAATTATTTGGAAGAGGGGTTCGATTAGCTCCATTTCGTCCCTGACAGCGAAAAACACGTTATGATATCCGATGGTACGGTAACCGAAAACCATACAAAATTACTTTTTACTCTTTGAAAACAAAAGTAATTAACAAATCCTCCTGACAAAAACTCCTTTATTATTTTCTACACGGAATTGTCATCTTTTCATTGGTATTTATTACGAAATATGAAAGTTCTTATCGTGTACGGTATCCGATACTAATAAAAATACGCTACATTTTCGGTTACATTTTTTCACTTTGCAAAAAAATCTCTTAATTTTTTGTTATGAAGTTTCGACGAATGAGTAGTGTGACGTTTTTTCGAGATATTGTCAGAGGATAAGACTTAAAAAATGATCATAAGTTGATGAAAGGTATGGGAGATTCGTTTACCGTAACCATCAAAAACATTTATGGAGACACGTGTATAATTAAATTTTCTCTTCTAATATAACAAATAAATTAAATTATTTGGTATAAATTTGATAGTTTTTGAGTCAAACTTCCGAACTATCAATTAAAAGTTTAAAGATAATTCACTATGTATTAAATACACGTCTCTAAACTTGGCGCCGTGTACGTAGAGACATCCCAAAAAGGCATTTTTCAAGTATTCGGGAGCATTTTGCTAAGACATACGATGATGTGACTTGATTTTTCTTTACGGAGATCTTGTATCATCATAAAATGAACAAGTTAGCCAAGTTTGGTAAAGAAGCACTACTTAGTTTAGTTAGTAGAGGTCCGAGACACAAAAGTGCCCTGTATGTGGAGAATCAATCATATGAAATCTTTCTTCATTGATTCGAAGCAATTTTGAAGAAGGAATATAGGGTCTTTCACTAAAATTTGTGTACGTTTCTATATTGAAATGCCTTAAATATCTAAAAATTATATATAGAGAATATAAACTTAGGAGCGGTAGAAAGACTAACGACTAAGTTCATAAATGCCGTCTTAAAATTTGAATATGGAAAAGGGATAACACCGCTCGATTATGAATGAAAAGAGAATTGCAGTTTATCCAATTAGAATTGAAGAATTCTTCGGTGAACCTTGACGTTACGATACGTGGCAATGGCGAGAAATCTTGACAGCAACTCGTGGCTGAGTAGCGGATTGGGTTTTTGAATGATTCGTATCCCAGAAGTTAATTCTTATAAAATTAACAATATATTTATGGACCATTATCCACTCCTTTTAAAAATTAACATAAATAATACAACACAAGCTGAAGAACAAAATGTTTCAATAGCTATTAATTATAAAAAGTTAGTGAACTTGGACAGTAAAAATAACTGGGAAAATATTATCAATATAAGATCCAAACAACGCAACTGATACTTTGATAGAAGATATTAGGAGAATCGTAGCGTACGCTACAATTGTAATTAAGTATCGTAAAAATAAAAGTAAAATTCAGCATAACTGGGTAACAACTGGTATCATGATGTCTTGTGATAAAAAAGAATCTTGATATAATATATGTTGATTAGATCCTAACAATTTTATATTAAAAAATGAGTACAAAAATTATACAAAAATTCTAAAAAAGGTAATTAAAAATGAAAAAATCATCTTTGATAAAATCAAAGAACAAATTCGCAAAAAAAAATAACAATAAATTATTAAGGAAATATATTAATAAGAAAATCAATAATAACAGTAATAAGAAAAAAGATAACATAGATTATATAAAAGTTAGTAACAGAAAAATTTCTGATCCAGAAAATATAGCTACACACTTTAATACCTTTTTTTTAATATTGTACCTGAATTGGCAAGTAAAATTAGTTCTTCTGAAAGCAATAATTATGAATTACCAAATCCTAACTATAAAAGCATATTTTTAACGCCAACGAGCCATGTAGAAATACATGTCACTATAATGCAGTTAAAAGATAAAACTGGCGGTGTAGGTGGCATTAATGTTGAAATGTTGAAAAGTATAGCACCTTACATAACAATTCCTCTTGAGTACATTTTTAATACCTGCATTGGAAATTCTACCTGGCCGGATGGACTTAAAACTGCAGTAATTGTCCCAATCTATAAAAGTGGGGATAAACGTCTGACCACTAACTATAGGCCTATATTGTTGATTCCGAATTTAGCAAAGGTTTTAGAAAAAATTATACATAGAAGACTGTACAAATTTGTGAAGGAATGTAAAATAATATCAAATAACCAATATCGACTGTCCCGAAGAATAGAGATACGACACTTTAGCGAAGTAAAATATAGTTGATACACTCTGTATACGGAAAACTTTGTTAGTGACTTATTCTCGGGACAGTCGATATGGGTTCCTAAAAAATAGAGATACGAATGATGCTTTATCTTTCATAAATAATTTAATATGTGATAAAATTGATAATAATGAACCAGTTATAGCAGCATTTTCAGATCTGGCTAAAGCTTTCGATACTATTAATCATTAAATTTTATTAAACAAATTAGATAAATATGGAGTCAGAGGAAAAATGTTAGATCTAATTAAAAGCTACCTAGCTAATAGATTTCAGTATGTTAGAATTAATAACAAAAATAGTACCAAAGATAAACTAATCACGGATGCTCCACAAGGCACCATACTGGGGCCGTTGCTTTTTATTTTAGACATTAATGATCCATTACACACCTCACAATATGGATCAATTTTATCATATGCTGATGATACGGTAGTGATAAGTAGCAGCAAAACATGAAAAGGGGCTCAAAATAATATGAATAAATATTTGCTAACAATACAGAAAATGGTTTAAACTAAACCAATTATCTTTAAACCTTACTAAAACCGTCTATATAACTTTTGGGAGTTATACACATAGTGTACCAAATGATAAAGTCATCGAAATCAACATTAATGGTTAATCCTAGAGCTAGGGAACTACTTCGAGAATGACATCGTGGCAATGGCTTAGAGCGAGTCACATAAATCTGATGTTCTCTTAATTCGGCCAACAAGATCAGGGTCATCAACACCCGTGACATCCCTGTTCTCACGTACTCCTTTGGGCTCATCAAATGTTCGGACACCAACCTTGAAAGGGTTAGCAGAACAATCCGCGTAGAAATGACGAAGCACCTAATGCACTACAGTAATTCGGCGATTGAAATTGTAGTTCTACCGCGATAAAGAGAGGATAAGGTTGTTGTAAATGTCAGTGGATGGGTGGCGATTATGTGAAGATATCACCGAATCCATCGA
The DNA here is from genome assembly GCA_932178445.1 of Andricus quercusramuli. Taxonomy (NCBI): domain Eukaryota; kingdom Metazoa; phylum Arthropoda; class Insecta; order Hymenoptera; family Cynipidae; genus Andricus; species Andricus quercusramuli. Next base: position 20,082 of record CAKNXH010066949.1, on the reverse strand, counting down.
GGGCATTCTTGATGGTTGCTGCTTAATGACTCAGAGAGAATATACGACTAGATATAATGATGTGGCGGGCATTATATATCAAGAGCTTGCCCTAAACCTAGTAGCGTACACATCTTATTATTTTTTGTTCAATTACAAAAAAAAAACATGATATCCTACCAAAAACATTTGCAATTTTGTATTAAATCCATTTTACTTATATAATATCATCCCGCGAAGTTTAATAATATCTAATGTGGCATCTTAAAATTTATGTAAAAATTTGTTGTAGGGCACTTTATAAAAAAATATATTACGCATGGGCACCGCGGATGTGTTTTCGGGAGCGAAGTTGCAGTAGATTTTTTTGCTTGATGCTGTTAGATGTTAGTATCTACTGCAACTGTACAGAATCGTTTTAGTAGAATGCGTGGAACGGAAAGTATGACTCTACTTTTTTAAAAGATTCACATACAATTTTTACATATTTCCTTGTATAGAGAGTTCAAAAATTTCATGACTTATTAAATGCATTAGTCAATTGTTGTCATTTCTAGATGTTTTCTCCATTTTGCAAAATCAAGAACAATGCAATTTCCTGACCCTGGTAGAAAAGGTCATCCCCCCTCCCCCACCACCCTGAATTTGGTCTTTTAACTATTTTTGTATCCAACCAAATGATTCAAATCCCAAATTAAAAATTTAATGCTTCGACTTTCGACCAGGTTTTTGCGATTTCGTCATTTTGGGGAAAATATGGCGTGTTTATTTAATTCAAGCTGGAAAATTTCATACTAACTTTAAAAGAAGTGAAATTCACGAAATCAAAATAATCTCCTTTATTGCACATTTTTTCAGGTCCACCACCAGGAATACCTAGAATGTTGCGACCCGGTCCTCCCAGTATGCCTCGCATGCCGCCTCCACCAATGCAGATCCCAAATTTAAGTGTCATGGTGAACAATCAGTTGCAATCACAGACGACAACGACGACGAGCAGTGGAGCACAATTCAAGACTCCGAATGTCCTTTCTGCAGCACCTCAATTGATTAACAGAAAGGATAAAGAAGGAAAGAGCTCCTCTTCTACAATCGAGGCAAAACCTCAGATTAGAAATTTAGCGGCAGACGTTACGAGATTCCTGCCTACTTCTTTAAGAGTAAAACGAGATGATAAAAAGAAACCAAGCCCTTTTCTTAGAATAACAGAAAAAATTTTAGAAGTTCCACCAGCAAAATCGATACAGCCAAAAACAAAAGATGATGCTTACATGCAGTTCATGCAAGAAATGGAAGGATTACTTTAAATTCGACACACTTTGATGTACTCACAATAAATATATTATTGAATTTTAAATCTTCAGTTCCAATCATTTGAATCCTGTGAAGTACTGTGGTTTACTTTTATTATTATATAAAGCGAAAACATAGAGATTAACCGTTATATCTGATTTGCTTATGACTATATTTATTTAAAAAATAATTTTTAATTTTGTGAACTTTTGATAGGCACTTAATAGTTGCTTGAAACTTTGTTTTTATGAATAATGAGCGAAAATAATGTCAAAAATAAATGTCCTAATTTCAAAAAGTTAAAAAATTTAATTACTAATTTCATTTCGTAAAATACGTTAGTTTCTTCTCCTATATACAAAACAGTTTAAAAATGTAAATCATTTATTTTATTTAAGAATATTTATAGGTATACAAAAATAGAAAATCAAACAATTTAAACTAAATTCAGCAAAACAATAAAAATAAAAGTCTTCCATATTTGATCAATTCTGTTATTTTAATTTGCATTACAGTGAACAGTCAGACATAAAATGACGAAGTCATTTAACGGTGCCAACTGCTGTAATGAAGTACTGTGACAAGTGAAGGGTAAAAATGCAAAAGGAGTCAAGCGCCAAATTTTCGAAATCGGTTTTATTAGCTCAAAAAATCAGATAAATTCTATTACACATGCCTGCCAAAGGATTTTTTTTGGGGCATCATTTTTCAAAATTTGTGTTCTTGTGTTCACAGTCCGAGAAGCTTTTCTAACCACAAAGTAAAAAATCAAATTTCATTTTTCTCGACACTGGCTGATTATTTTTAATGACTATTGGGTCCCTTCACTTCAGCACTGAAAAACCTAAAACCCAATTCCTAATTTTTTGGAAATATGCAAAATTATTACTGCTATCGTCACTATTTTGAAGTTGAAATGTCAGTTTTACACCATTTCGAAGTCATAATTGGATTTTCAGATTTCTCGAAACTGCATGATTTTTTAAAAACAAACTTTTTGGAAATGAATTCGTCCATTCAATAGCTAGAATTCAAATTTTTAGTTTTTTCTTAAACTGCAAATTGACTCCACAATTAATGTTGAAAGATGTTAAAAGTCGATACGGACCCAAAATCTAACCTCGAAACGTGACCTGTCTCATTCAATTTCTCGAAACCGGATAGCTTTTCGTGAGCAAACTTTTTTTAGTTCGATAGAGCATGAAAGTATCTCGAAAGTACTTTGTTATTTTTTTCTTGAATGGTCCCGCTGAATTTACAACATGTTTTTAGTCTCTCCTGAAAAAAGTGAAAAATGGCGCTTGACTCCTTTTGCATTTCTACCCTTCAAGTACTTACATGAAGACATTCCAACTTTTTCCTCGGGTATTGGGTTAGGAACTCGGTTGTGATTAAATTAGATTCAACAAAATAGAACTAGATGATTTTTTTTATACCATTAAGCCATTTCCCTTTCGAGATAGGCGTGACGCTACCCGATTCGGGTAGTGTTTCTAGGTGGATTATTTACTACTAGTGTAGCGTGGGCTCACCACACCACACTACACTAATTTGATTTGTATAAATTAACTTTTTATTACACTGACTCTTTAAAATGAGGGCACGCGCTACTCTCTCGTTACGACGACATTCAATGTCATCGAAAATATCACGGATATGAAATATCAGGGTTTGAAACAAAAGCATGATTTCTGTTCTCAAGTATCCTAATTACATTAATGAGAGAAATAATTTTTGTTTTAATAACCCGACTTCAATTACCCACAACCAACTCCCTGGCAGACCGGCTGAACGCTAGCGTTACGCTACAGCGTAACCATAAAGTAACCCTAAAGTAAGCTTCAAGTAATCTCGAATTATAATGAATTAATGAAACAAAATAAATATCTGAATGGTTGCATTTATAATTGTACGTGAAAATTTACGTTAGAAGGTAATACCGTAATTGCAGTAAGTTTATTTTTCAGCGTTAGAAATATAAAAAAACATAGTGGCTGTCATTGAAGTCTGCTAAAGGTGACTTTAGGCGCATCGGAGTAGATCTGAGTAGAGGCGCTTGAAGCCGCCTCTAGCAGACCTTCAATGACAGCCACTATGTTTTTTTAATTTCTAACGCTAAAAAATAAATTTATTGTAATTACGGCATTACCTTCTAACGTAAATTTAACGTACAATTGCAACAATTTAGATATTTATTTTGTTTCTTTTATTCATTATAATTCAAGATTACTTTAAGATTACGTTAGGGTTACTTTATGGTTACGCTGTAGCGTAACGCTAGCGTTCAGCCGGTCCGCCAGGGCTTTTTTATGCAATTAATAGTTCATAAAATTACCCTAATTTCTTTTCAAAATTATTTAAGAACAAGCACTTTTAGTAAATATTTCAATAAACATGGTTTGAGAAACATATTTCGAAAATCTGATAAGTGGTCCAATATTAAGAAATCCAGTAAGCAAGAAACTGATTCGTCGTTAATTGAATGGACACCGCACTCATCCGTGGGAAAAGTAGTCCCGATAAAAGTGGCTGAAGATGTAGTGTAATTTAGTTTATAATATTCAGATAAAGAAGTCCTTAGGTACTAGATACTCCACAGACACACGAGGACTGTTTGACTCCATGCTTCGGCATCATGCCCGGTGCACTCGAATTCCGCTCACGGTCAGGATTTTACCTGCAAGCTTTCGGGCCCTCTTTATTTTCTTCCTGAATTCCGCTCGCGGTATCATTTAGGTGGGCGCACAAGAACTACGCCCATTTAGATTTGAGTGGTCCTCTCCTTCTACTTTGCCATACTGTACTGACCTACTATATTTGACTATATTTGAATTTTTCTGAAAATTCAGCTTTGCACATCTAATTTTATGTTGGAAATTTCTTTTCATTTTTCAATTCATTTTGACTAACAATTTGTTATATAACAAAGAATAGGCTTTTTTATGAATGCGAACAAAATGCGATTATGCGAAAAAAATTACATAAAATTCATGTATTGCCCTGGTGCAATTTTTTTTACAAGAATGCACAAAAAGCTAAAACCATTTTTACAGAATTGCAGATAAATACAACAAATTACAGGACAGTGTATATTGTTGTATTTAATTGTACTTTTAATTTCCTATAAAAATGTACCTTATAATGTCTTGTAATGCAGGGGTCCCCAGCGAGGGGAAATTTCTCGAGACCAGCTCCGTTAACACGTGTGGATCGCTCGCTTCGTCTCACCCACCAAGAGTCTCCACTTCACTCTAAGGGTTCGGGGTGGTGGTAAATTCTATTCTATGACGTCAGAATTTACCACCACCCCGAACCCTTAGAGTGGAGTGGAGACTCTTGGTGGGAGAGACGAAGCGAGCGATCCACTCGTGTTAACGGAGCTGGACTCGAGAAATTTCCCCTCGCTGGGGACCCCTGTTGTAATGTATAAAATGTCCTTCTAAACGCCATATATTTTGTCATTCGAAGTTATAAAAACTGATCTGCAACAAACACTCAAAGTGGAATACTTTTGAATTTTAAAATTTGTATGATTCAAACGCTCAATAATTTACGCGTATAAATTGAAGCTTCCGACACTTTCGAATTGATAAATTAGATATTAAAAGCTGTTAAACTGCAAAATAAAAAAATTTTGAACATCAATTTGATCAATTCTTTCTCAATTATATAATAAATACCATTCCTCTAAAGTTTAAGCATAGAAGCTTTTTCTTTAATAGCGATCATGTACCCATCTTACTTTGGGATTATCTCATTGCAATGTCACTTATTAAGTTCATAAAAAAAAGGTGAATCTCATTGATTTTATTTTATTTTTTTACCTCAATTGAATGGCGCTATCAATTTTTCCAAATATTTTCTACCAACATTCTTTTTGAAAGGTTTGAAAAGTTATAATTTGTCACTTCTGATCTTTGTAACATTCACTTATAATATAAGTCTTTCTTTAACAAAAGAAAATTTTACATTTTTACAAGATTACAACATATTAGAAACATTTTGATATTTTTAAATTGATTTTGTATTGATTAATTATTGAAGAGTTTTATTTTTATTTTTTTTTATTTATTATTATTTATTTATTATTATTAATTTATTATTATTTATTTATCATTATTTATTTATCATTATTTATTTTATTTTTGAATAAAACAAAAAACTATTATAAATATTATTTATTTCAATACTTAAGAAATTTCACATGCTAATACCGTAGAAATTAAAAATTATATCTAAGAATGATTTACCAATTAGAATACAAAAAACAGTTAACCAAATATATTTTCATGAAAAATAACAACTGTCATGTTAGCCATATTATTAACTGTTAACCCATATCATTTATAAAAATATTGTCTGAATAATTAACTGAAGAGGGACATCATCATATTCTGGAATGTCTGAAGTAATTGTAATCTAACTTAATCAACTTTATTATTCGACACCCCATAAATCACTATAAATTAAAGTTGAAACAGATCCCAACATTAAAGAACGACTGTAATGTATGGCCTAATGTCTCTATTGAATTTATATGTATGTATATATATATATATATATATATATATATATATATATATAAACTATCTAAAATCTGGGCAGTTTTCATATATTCAAATTCGTAACGAACTCCTACATATCGCCAAGACTGACATTATACAGCATGCCTTATATAAATAAAACTGTACTTTATAATTTGAATTCGTAAATATTATTAAACTTGTGTTTAAAAATGTACATAAAGTTACAGTATTATTTTAAAATCTAAGGAAATTGCGAAACATAATTTGAAATGTATTTAATTCTAATGGGAGGGGCACTTGTAAACCTCTTGAGCGGAATTCGTGCTCACCGAAACTACCTACTTTTGACCCGAGCGGAATTCAGGATTTGTGTTCGGAGGGTGGTTGACCGTGAGCGGAGTTCGTGTGCGCCCATCATACCTAACTCTCAGTCTGTTTGCTGTTTTATAGCGTTCAGAACCCTTCAATCGATAATATCATTTTTACAACACTGTACGGGAAGTTCTCAGTATATGCACCAAAAAATGAGCAGAAAATGGCCGATTCTTGATGAAGTCAAAGTGTGCGGGAATCATAACATTCCCGCAAAAAATTTCATGCGGGAATGTTGACCATCAAGCATACTTTGAAGGAAAGTATCTGCTGTATTCCACGCAAGGAAATTAAGGGAACCGCTAGTTTCTGATTGGTCGCAAGAATTATCACAACCAATCTGAAGCCACCGGATGCGTGATCCAACAGTGTAAGCTGCCATTGGTCAAAATTTTACGCGCGCGATTCAAACTCGCCAGATTACAGCCAATTGCAGAATTTGTCAGCTTTTCTTTTCTTTTTTTTTTGTCAGAATTTCGCCAGCTGAGAAGTTGACCGTTTAGGTTAGTTTTCCTGGTGCAACTTCGTGTATCTTTGGGAAGCTTACTTTTGAGAGAGTCAAGTGTAAATAATTTTAGTTCGTTTTTGTTCCTCTCGGGGGGCTTCGCCCCCCGGACCCCGTCCACCCCCCAACTATCTTATTACCTACCAATACTTCTTATGTCACGAACTTCCCTTTACAGGGGTTACAAAAAATAGTATATGAGACGCGTGCGGGTTGGTGATTCCTACTCGTTTGACGTTTGCCACCCTCGCTTCGCTCGGGCGGCGAACGTCAAACTCGTAGAAATCACCAACTTCGCGCACTTGTATCATAATGTACTATTGCCGTCACGCTTAGGGATCTATTTGTCGATGGAACACCATCGGACCCTCTCTGTCTGCCATATTATACGGTAGAAAGAGAGGTTTCGAAACATCTTTTCGATTTCGATCGCACCTCGTTCTCTATCTCACATGGTAGAAAGGAGGCATGTTCGACTTAAGGCATCGGAGTCCCACTGCTGAAGTTTTTCGTATGGACCTAAGTAGACAGAGGTCATAAATTGAAGAATGATGAACATTTGGAAAGGAAAAGGATGAAAAGAAGTAAGCAAGAGAAATGTAAGAAACACCTTGAGAGAAAAAGATGAGAGAAGGACAGGTCAAACACTTAAAACATAGACCCTCCCCAGCAGGGTTGCCTTTTCGCGTGATGTATGTATAGGGACCTGATCTATATTTCCGATAGTGCGGCCGCCACCGAAAATTGCGGCGACCCTGGCAAAAGTAAGGTGAGCAAAGCTCGAAAACCATTGGAAACAATACAATATAAATTAAAATTATAAATGCTGTCAT
>CAKNXH010066948.1:0-20536 GCA_932178445.1 Andricus quercusramuli | reverse complement strand
ACACCGAATTCACTAAGTACCATGTTACGCTGAAAGCACCTCATCTGCCCAGATACCGCTGAACATAACGGCCCGCTTTCGACACCGACTCTTCAAGTGAATACCGCATACCGATTACGCAGAACTGGGCGGACAGCTCAGCTAGCCACACCGAATTCACTAAGTACCAGGTTACGCCACAAGCATCTCATCTGTCCAGACACCGCTGAACAGAACCGCCCGCTTCCGACACCGACTCTTCAAGTGAATACCGCATACCGATTACGCAGAACTCGGCAGGCAGATCAGCTAACCCACCGAACCACCAGATTACAAGGAGGACCTACATCAAACAAACGACTTGGAGGAGATGCAGGAAGAGCTTAACCAAATGAGACAAGCTATGTCGTCACCGCATCATCTCGAGCACAATACCACAGACGCACTGAAACAATCAATTCCTCCACACCACCCCTTCTTACTGAACAGAAGAGACCCGTGGGACGACCAAAAACCCCCGCCCACCCTGAACCCAAATTCTCAACCAAATGTGATAATGGATGGCAAGAACGTATACGGGATCCTCGAGGGACTCAAAGAATTACAGAGGGTTTACGATTTTTTCCAACGCCCATTCAGAGAGCAACCCCCACCTCTCGACTCCCCACCGCCGCCTGAAACCGAGTACATCGAGCTCTCCACACCGACACCGCAGTAACAAATCAAACACCGAGAGACATGGAGGAAGAGATCCGTAAACTGGAGGCGGAACTGGAGACAGAGAACTTCAATAGGTTCCGAGAGGTCGGCCCGACATATGAAAAAGAACCAACGATTGTGAACACAGAGTCGGGGGTCTTCAGATGCCAATACCCCAGGACTAAGGTGCCAACCTGGAAGCCCCGCCAAGAGATCCTCTGTGTACAACCCAAGACCAAACTAAGAACAATCAGACCCTAACCGGCACCCAAACAAACACGGAAGAAAGCCGTAGTCCCAGAAACACCTAAACCAGGGAGTGCTCCAGGTGCCCCTCGGTACGCTGCGTCGAAGGACCCTGCACAACGGAAGAATCTACAGAATGCGTTTCGCCCCCTACTCGTTACCCAATGTAAATGGGGTATTTTTGGGTATTAACTCGCCCCACTTGCCCCCAATGTTCTTTCAGCTGCGCAGTGAGTAAAACGGAAATTATATTCCAGCCCCAACTATCCAACAAAGATCCTCACAATTACAGTCCCATGCCTCATTATATTATCGCCGACACACTCCAGCTACGTTCCTGTATTTGTTTGTTTTGGTACGCTCCATTCACCTTGTATTCTACTTCCGTTCATCCTTGTAAATTTCGCTCTCCGAAGTGGGGGGGGGGGATGTAACGAGCACATACGCTCTCACACACCGGCAGAGGCCTACGACGGGTTGCCGCTCGCAAGGCAAACTCTCGAGCACATGACCGTAGGGACTGACTCTCCAACCACGCTCACCCCCACTGACCGAAAGCAATCAGAACCGCCTGTCTTAAATACGAGACGGAGAAACGAAAAAGGAGTCGAGTCAGGTGCGAGTCACCGAGCACATCGGTGAGATCTCACCCGGTGAAACTTCAACCGATGTGTACGGTTCTCGTGGTCGATAGGTACTCCTATGGCCACGCAAACCTACTGCGATAGGGAATCGATGGGTACCCCCATGGTTCCTCTTCGTCACCGAAAACTGACTATTCCTGACCAGCTGGCCGACGTGTACGGTTCTCGATAGGCACTCCTGTGGCCACGAGAAAACCTAGTGGTATAGGGAATCGATGGGTACCATGGCCTTTCCCCTCCATCCCCGGAGTCCGACCGTTTCCGATCGACCACCCGACATGTACGATTCTCGTAACTTCCATCGCGTTTGCACTACACCCCGCCATCGAACTAAAGCACATTATCCCCATACGTATTCACAGGATCCACACTAACGCCGCATGCACGGCGAGACATCGCATCCCGCACTCGCCGACGTGGTGCCCGAAACAGGGCGGAAACGCGTAAACGCACGCTTCCATGCACGCGCCACACACACGCACGCGCATTCGCACGATACCGAACGCACTTCCATGTACGCGATAAACGCACACTCTCACATCCTCGAACAATTGTACACACGCACCCCGCCGAGCATCTGCACACACACACACGCTCACATGTACGCGCTACACACGCACACACACACGCTCATTCGCACGATACCGAACGCACTCCCATGTACGCGCTACAGACACACTCACACATCCTCGAACAATTGTACACACGCGCACCGACGAACATCCGCACACACAACACCCCCCCCCCCTGTACGCGCTACACACACACACACACCCACGCACTCCTATACTTTCAACTCGAACCTTGTTATATGTATATGTATTCTTCTTATATGACTCATAAAATTCCTATTGTCCTAACTATATATATATTATTTCTATAATAAGTGATCATAATCATTATTTCCTAACAGGAAGTAAGTGATTAGAAATACTGATCAATTTGTACGATCCCAATAGTTTCAGGGATAACGAACTCGAACTATTCAGTCGTCAGTTATCGATAATTGTACAACTAAAATATCCCCTTTTCTTGGGCGAGAAAATCTGACAGTACAATTATCCTCAGCTGGCCTGGACAGTGGATTTAAAAACATCATAGGAGTTAGGGGTTGTTGTTGATGATTGAATATAAATTTATTTCACATCAAAATTTCCGGTATAGCAACAGAGCACACTGCACGTGCCCTGCGAAATTGCTTATTATTAAACATTTTTTAAATCAGCATTTTGTAGTGGCGTAAACCACGTCCGGTCTTCATTCCCACAGTCGCTAGGCAAAGTCCATGTGCAATGTCAGTAATAAACCTTACCGGAATCTCCACACCATGGCCTATGAGGTGCATCTTACCTGTCACCTCGAAGCAGTCGTTCATCGCTTCTTCCCGACGTAGGAACCAATTGTCTCGAAGGGAATCCGAATTAAAGTCCAACTTGCCCGTCGGAATTTCACCGCGCGCGGGTCTCGATACGCGGATTGTTACTCCCGAAAGTACGGTAGGAGGTAAAAAAAATCGAACACCCCCTTAAAATAAAAATGCGCTATTCCCTTCTGGAATAGGGTATTGGTTTGGTACCTTCGACAAACGAGGGAAAAAAGAGCAAAATGGGCACTCGTTTGTAGCATTTTTTGTAGAAAATAAGCAGTGTTATCTTCGAATTTTTTCAAATATATCGTAGTATGAAAAAAATATAAAAATTAAATTTTTCGAGAACAAAAATTCTCGTAGTCACAAAATGGCTTAACCAACATGAAACTTATAGAATGTCTCTCTTATAGAATTAAACATTTAATAAACAAAAAATAACAGAAAATGAAAAGGCGAAGTACTTGAGAAAATCATCTTTTAATATTTTCAGAACAACATTGTAATTTTCAAGATTTTCCAATTTCTCAACGGATTTCAAAAGGGATCCATAAACCTTACGAGAATCTGGAAGGAAATTCTAAATATATCAATGAAGTGAAAAGTTATAGATGTTCAAAAAAAGAATTGGTGAATCTTTTTAAAGAAAAATTCAAAATACATACATTTGTCTACAGTATGTTTTGTCGGCAAGAGATTGTACTATTAGATGTTCATCTCTGGTGTCTGGAAGAAAAAATTTCTCTCTAATTTTTAGAATTGAAATTATATTAACATTCAAGTCTTAACAAGGAAGTAAGTTTAAAACTTACAAAAAAATAATTATTTTAACAAAAGTTTTTGTAATTCAATTTCCTCTGACTGTCGCTTCAACCATCAATCAACCACAGCTTATTTTTTCGAATAAAACATTCCTTGCAGATTTTCTGTTTGCAATTTTAAAATTGTGTAAATAATCTACAAATACAGTCATTAATTAGAAAACTTTTTTCTAAAAAAAATCAGTAGTATTATTTAGATAGTTAAAATCATAGAAAAACTATATTTTTCAGAGATCTGATTCTTAATACGGCAACTATCTTAATAATTAAAAATGTTTAAGACTAAATTGCTTGAACTTAAAAAAGGTCTAAGTTAAACAATCTTAAATGTTTAAATTAAAAATTTATTTTTATTAAAAATTTGAGACTTTTTTTCAAAGAAATTAGAAAATCTTGAAAATGTTTTTCTGAAAATATTAAAAGACGATTTTCTCAAATACTCCACCTTTTTCCTAATTTTTGTTTGTTTGTTAAATGTTTTATTTCATACGAGAGAAATTCTATAAGTTTTATGTGGGTTAAACCATTTTTGTGGGTTAAACCATTTTTGTGGCCAAGAGAATTTTTTTCTCGAAAAAATTAATTTTTGAATTTTTGTTTAGTCAACGATATTTTTGAGAAAAAGTCTATGATGAACATCTCCAAGAGGCAGATGATTCTGTGACTTGAAGTTGCAGGATATGCAATGGATTCGGACCTGACAATATATTTTGATTTTCCTAAAATTGAAATGTTTTATTCTTACATAATAGAAAAGTATAATGAAATTTAAATTTCGCGCATTCGATTTTTGCGTCACCTAACAGCGATGATCAGAACCGCCTTGGATATTTTGAGGTTAACTTGCCTCACATATTTCGCTAGTGTAATTATAATTGCCTTTTTAATTATTAATTTGTTCATCATAATATACTATATAATAATAAATAACCTACTCTCCTTATTTTGAACGTCAGCCCCTCCTGCATATTTATAAACAATTTAGTACGTCTACTTGCTGGGTATGTATCTTTTTTATTTTCAAAAATTGTCTATCATCATAATAAAATTTCGCTCTTAATTCTGCACTTTTAATAAAAGACAACAGTAATATTATAAATAAAAATAATGGACTCTGGTTGTAAATAATTTTGCACTTTTCAAATGGTAACTCCTCAAGTAGATACTTCAAAGGTAAATCATTTCAGAAATTGCTAAGTTTCATCGCCTACCGACGCGAAACGAATGCCTTCAAAGTAACTCTTAGGTGCATCCGCGAAGAGGGCGCAGTTATCAGCGCTTGTTTTGTAAAATTTCTGATATTCTCTTATTCCATTAGATCGGCAATCTCTCACCTCATCTCTCACAATAATTACCTTCCCACCGCCACTCGAATTCTGCTAGTAAAAGGCCTTATTTTTCCAATTTTCCATTATGGTTGTTTAGTGTATGGAAGCGTCTACATATTATGCAACGTTCTGTAGGAGAGGGAGTAGTCTCACCTAACGTCACATAGTGTCACATAAGAGGTGGTCACAAAGGTTTTGTAAAACGTTATGCTTCTGCAATCAAAAAATAAAATAAAAATCCGTGTCGATACAGTTGTGAGGGATCTCGAGAATTAAGGGATGGGAAGGATTTGGAGCATCGAGAGAACCGGTGAAGTCAATGATGGGTAAACAGTTAACAATAAGGTGTGGTTTATTCAGCCAACTTACATGATTGACTCTCGTGAGTCGTCGTTCTCTTGAGCCCGAACTGGGCGGCGAAGCCAAGAGCGGGCGAGTGATGTTGATTGGTACTAGGGCGATGAAGCCGAGGTACCTGGAGATCTGGTTAATCCTTGATGAATCGGCGATGATGAACTTAGATTCTGGAGATCGCTTGGCGTCGTTATGAACACACTGGGGTGGTCGGATTTCAAAAAGAGGCATTAAGGGGAAACGGTAGGTTTGACTGAGAACATGGATGAATGCAGCGACATCTATAAAAAAAATGGAAATATAGTTTAGTGCCCCCTGGCAAATAAAGGTGAAAACTTGTACCCGAAAATCTGTAGTATTCTGTTGGTAAAAATGTTGACCGGTTAGAGGGAGAAACTTAGCAACGAGAGAGACAGCAAATCTTCAAACATTTTTATTGCACCCTCCCATCTGTGATTTCAGTTCCCTTACCCAGCATACCTGCTCAGCTTTAGGGAAATACAGAGAATTTCCAAATATTTCGTCTGTACAATCCGTTTGAGAAGTATTATATTTGCATCCCATAAAACAAAAAAGTAAAATTCGTAAAATCGTATGCGTACATAAATAATTACTAAATAATTATCCTAAGCATGGAAGCTACGATGGGTCACACATGAAGAGTCATTCGGCTATATATCACAAAATTTCTTCCCGAAAATTAGTATTTGTTCAAATTTCGTTGCTTCCTCATAGAATAGAGGGAGGTTTCTAAAGACCTGAATTTTCAAATATACTTTTTTTACATATTCTGATATAATTCGACCCCAGGAGCTCGAATATACAATTTTTTTAAATCTCCGTGTATGTGTGTAACATTTTTCTGTTCACCGTATCTCGAAAAGTAAAAGAGGTACAATCATGAAATTTGTATAAAGTGTAGCTCTGACTGATGTCCAGGTCTGATAGGATTTTGAGCTAGATCGACCATTTAGAAGTAGTTTTTTTCTTTCGTTTAGAGATTTAAAAAAGAAAATTTTACTTTGTTTATATGAAAAAAAACTTTTTTGAAATTCAAAATACAACAATACGATATCTAGCGTATTTTTTCGCGTCTCTGAGACTCATAGGTCGACCTATTGTTTAAACTTTTATGACCTACCAGTACCGATTTATGGAGTTTCAAAAAATAGTTCATTCTGCTTATTTGGAAAAAACTTCTTTGATATTCTAAACACGACAATATTACATTCCTGGAATATTTTATAATTAGTACTCATATATGATCAATTGTGTTTGAAAATATTTATTGACATATTTTTATAGATATTTGTGACTAACTTAGACTTTCAACTTCTCAAGCTATTTAAATGGAAGGAACAAATTCGTTGTAATTGAACTTCCCAAATATTTGGAAATTGTTTACGTAATTTGTTTATGGAAATATAAACTGTTATATGTCACCAAATATTATCAAACATATATTATTTATAGAAATGTTTGCAGCAATTAATGTATTTTGTTGGAAATTCGTCTTTTTGGTTAAAAATTAATTTGGTTAAAAATTGATCTTTCTTTGTTTTTAATTTCTTAAAATAGAAAATTGAATACTCTTTTCCAATCAACAAAGTAGTTCAACTTCCGAACAAGAAGTGTTGAATTTTCAACGAAAAAAAATATTCTCAACGAAAAATGTAATAGTTGATATTTCAAGCAAGAACAGATTTTTATTTCAAATGAAAAGCAGCTGAATTGAATAAAGATGGACTAATTTTTTAATAGAACAGTAAAATCCCTGAACGAAGCAAATTAATTTTCAACGAAAACAGATGAAATTTAACCAAACGAATTCAAACGAAATACTTGAATTTTTCATAAAAAAATGAATTAAAAAAATATATATATATAAATTGTCAACCAAACAGTTAAATTTCCTACCAATTTGCTGAATTTTTGAGCCAAAGATACGAATTTTCTACTAAAGATTGGAACAAAAAATTTCATGATCGACGGGAAGAGAATATTTTTCTACTAAACATTTGCATTTTTAAGCAGAAAAGATGAAATTTATGCAGCAATAAATGCATTTTTAAACGAATGAGGCAAAATCCACGATTGTCCACGAGTCTAGCGGGTCTAGCCAAAGTCCACGTGGACTAAAGTGGGCCACAATTTTTTTTTAACTTTCATGCATATCTCCCCCAAATTTGTTCAAATCCACAAAATATGAATGGGTTTAAAAAAATGATATTCAAAAATTCCGCTAGATATATAATATAATAATGCTAGAAAATATGTCGAAAATATGTACTTGTGCTATTGAAAGTAGGCACTGTAAACAGTGCTACTGCCATAATATAATTACGGGGCCGAAATGAAAATTGCTGAAATATAAAAATGGCCGTGTCCACGGGTACCGAAATTGTGGTACGAATAGCTCCCAGATAAGACTTTGGCTATTTGTACCGATAAACTTTCGAAAAGCAGATACCTTCGACTAACGCCCCTCCCCCTGAGGTGTTAGAAAGGGGCATGAATGTCACCTACATTATTTCTGTGACCAGCCACAGAGGTGTCTTCCAGCCCCCCACAAGACGTTGGAAAAGGGTGAGGATGTGACCTACAATATTTTCGTGTACCAGTGAAAAGTAAAGCGCATTACATTTGTTTTTTAATTTTTTAAGTTTATGGTTTTTTAGAATTTGAAAAATGTTCAGAGGGTTCGTAACTCATTGTTATGGTTGTTACACCCTAACAAAAAAAATATTATAAGAAATTGAGTGTAGGCTGATAATGATTTTCCAATAATGATTTTCCTATACTGAATTTCTAATAATTTTTTCACGATTCTAGAAAAATCCTTATAGAAAATGATTATAAGAAACTCAGTATAGAAATAATTGTATAATATAATTGAAGCTTTCGTATTTGCGGTTGAATTCAATTTTCTTCAAATTAAAACCTTTTTTGGTGGAAATATCAGCTATTAAATTTTTCTTCGAAAATGCATTTTTTCTTCTTCATTTATCTGATTTGTTCAAACTAGTTATTTTTGCTTGAAAAAGAATTCTACTATTTGGTTGAGAATTCAACTATTTTGTTGAAAATTCGTGTTTTTATTACAATCTTTCCTGGTTGAAATATGAACTGTTATTTTATTTAAAATAATAATTTTTTTTAAATATCAACTAATAGGTACATTTTTCGTTCAGAATAGGGGAGAGTAGGGTAAAACCGGGTTGCGGGTGAAACCGGGTACCCCCTATATCTCGTGTATCGTGCTGCCCCCTGGGTCTAGTTTGATATATTTTGTTTATTTAGATGCCCTGACCTTATTTTCGTAATAAGTGTCTAGCCACATGTGTTTTTTGTCTCAGGAGACAATACCAAATTTTTCGTGGTTGAACGTTACAATTCTTGGTGACAAGTACGTTACCGTGGTTCTTGCAGTCGTACAGAAACTGTACAGCTAAGTGGAACACTTGATTCCGTACCTATTATAGAGTATATAGCAATAGTTATCATCATTTGTTTATGCTCAGAACCACGTGAGCACAACGCTTCGTTATTTATTGCATGTGGGGGCAAAACCGGGTACTGATGGTAGGGGTAAGACCGGGTAGTACTGGGCCTTACCCAACGTGCCATAAAGTGGCAAAAAACTGTCAAAAAACGTAGAAGTAGTTTATAATTTTATATAAGTGTTATCGTACATTATTAATATATATGAGTATTATGTCATCAGCGGTAATAACCCCCTTTAAAAAAAAACATTGGTTTTTGTCACACAGGAGAAAATAATCATGAAAAATGTTACATGATATCTGAATTTCAGAATTTATTCATACGTTTTCTAATAATTTCTAATAACGAACTTTTTTAATTTGACGATGCCACTAATGCACAGAAGTGAGTCTGATAGGCAAAGCTGCCCTCAAGCGCCGAAGACATCGAAGACATAGAAGAGAAAGAAGGATGATTTTTCATCAGAAAAGGAACCGGAAGCAGGCACTGATAAAGCTTGCATTTTTTGGAATGAGCTTTATTCTGTATCGACTAAGGGGTGAATTCAGAGTTGCATTGTGTGCTCTAAATAACATGCAGCAATGTCAAACAGGGCAAATTCATGTGTGATTACTGCTAAATCCATCGTCAGTACATCTAGGATGCTGAATATCATAGTCTTAATCATATTAAAACCTTCGTGAGTGCACCCAAGATACTCAGCATACCAATGTTTATTATATTTGATTACAAAAAATTCAATTTTTCTTAATTTTAATAAGTTTTTGAATTATTTACATAGGTACCCGGTTTTACCCTTCCCACGGGGCAAAACCGGGAATTTCGCGTTTTTTTTTCAAACATTTTTTTTAATATGAAGAAAATTTTTCTTTGCACATCTGAATTCACTTTCTTGTAGCTAAAGAGTCACGGAAAACTTCTCACTTCGAATAAAAGCTTTTTAGCTTTTCGTTTTTGAACAAAATGCCATCAAAGACAAAGTACCCGGTTTTACCCTACTCTCCCCTACATCTTTTGTGGTTCCAAACTCAACTACTTGGTCAATAGTTCAATTGCTTTGTTAAAAATTTTAATAATTTTGTTAAAGTTCCTTGTTTTATTGGTTGAAAATTAATTTTTTCTTTACTGAAAATTTAATTATTCCATTTCTGGTTGAAAATCGATATTTTTTCGTAGAAAATTCATCTATTTGGTTATAATATTATATATTTTGTTGAATGGTTGTATTTATTGATAGAAAATAAATATACTTGGTTAAAAGTCATATTTTTGGTTAAATTTAAATTTTCTGTTGAAAATTTTACTGCTCGGTTGAATTTTGAACTACTTTGTTGAAAATTCATTTTGTTGTTGACGATTCATCATTTTATTAATTAAAAGATCTTATTTTCGTTTGTGTACTGGTCCAATTATATTTATCAATCAACATTTATTAATATTTTTTTGAAACTGTCATTCATCGTTATAATTATTCATCATTTTAGTTGGAAATTCATAACAGTGGCTGAAAATGTCACTATTTTGTTGATCATGTGCTTGTTTTGTTTGTTGAAAATTAATTTTGATAATTAAAAAATGAAGTATTCCATTCTTTTTGTTTGAAAAATCAACTACACTGTTGGCATTTAAATTGCTTTTTTAAATTTATTCTTTTGGTTAATAATTCATCAGAATTTAAAAAAAAAAAATTGTTTTTTTATTCAAAATTTGACTACTCATTTGAAAGTTAAATTACTTTGTTAAAATCAAATTTTTTTGATTGCAAATTCATATTTTTTTATAGGAAATTAATCTTCTTTACGAAAAATTAATTTTTTTGTTTGAAGATTCATCTATACTTGGTTGAAAGTTATACTGCTTTATTAAAAATTCATTCATTTGTAACATGATTCATCATTCTATTTGAAAATTCGTCTGTTTCATTGAAAATGTAACTATTTTATTGCGTATTCGTTTTTTGCAAATTTATCTTCTTCAGTTAAATATTCGACTTAGTTGTTGAAAATTAATGTTTTCAATCGGAAATTCAATTATTACTTTTTTGGTGGAGTATGCTTATAGGCGTGATCAGGGGGTTGAGGGAGGAATTAAGAATTAGAGATGAGAAATGGGAAAAGGAGATGAAAGAGATGAGGCAGAGAGTAGAGGGGTTAGAGAGGGAAAGGAAAGAAAAAGATGCTAAAATGAAGCAGATGGAAGAGGAAAATAGGGTGTGGAAGGAAAGGACTGAAAAAAGGCCTGAGAAGATGGAGGGCAGGACGCAAATGGAAGTAGGAGGCGGAGGTGGGGGGAGCGAGAATAAAGGTATTTGGGATAGGGTAGAAAAGATGATAGAAGAGAAAGTGGGAGAGCGTAGGAGTGAGAATGAAGAGAGGGCAGATAGGGAAAGGTTAAGGGCAATGGAGCTGAGAATGGAGAGAAAAGAGAAGGCAGACAGGAGGAATAATATTGTGGTAAAAGGGTTGAAGCTAAAGAGAGAGGAAGAAAGAGAGGGCGTGGAAGCGCTGCTACAGATCATAGGGTGGGTTAAAGGCAGGGTAGGGAAAGTTAAGTTGGAGGGGAGAAAAGACAAGGAAGTGGCGGTTGTGGAGATGGAGAGCTGGGAAGAAAAGTTGGGGCTAATGCGAAATAAAAATAGGATAAAGGATAAGGCAGTTTTCATCGATCACGATTTAACGAGAAAGGAGAGGGATGTGCAGAGAATGCTGAACGACAGGGCTAGAAGGGAGAAGAGTGAAGGGAGATCGGTGAAGGTAGGATATCGGAAAATAAAAATAGACGAGAAAATGTGGGTGTGGGATGAGGAGAAAGATGTGTTGAAGGAAGTGCAGGGGAATTTGTTTCGTAGGCAGTAGGGGGGTGGGGGTAAGGCAGGGTAGAGGAGTAGTGAAGGTGCTGTATTGGAAAGTAGCAGGGGTAAAGAAGAAGGACGAGGAGTTCTGGCGGTATATCCAGGAATTTGATGTTGTGGGACTGGTAGAGACGTGGGTAGAAAGAAAGGAATGGGACAGAATAGAGCCAAGGCTGCCAAGGTGGTATAGGTGGAGATTTCAGGAGGCGGACAGAGTGAAGAAGAAAGGAAGGGCCAGTGGGGGAATTATAACCGGGGTTAGAGATGGATTAGAGGAAAAAGTTCATGGAGAGGAAGAGGGGGAGGGAGTGCAAATGAGGGAAATAAAAATAGGAGGCATAACCTGTAAGTTTGTTACAGTGTACAATAAGGAGGGGATGGAAAGAATTAAAGCAAGGGTGGAAGACCTGCTGGGCGAAAGAAAGGAGAGTATGGTGATAGTGGGTGGGGATTTTAATGCGAGGATGGGGAGCGAAGCGGGACTTTACACGGAAGGGGAGAGCTTCGAAAGGAAATCGAAGGACATGATAATAAATAAGGAGGGGGAGATTCTAAGGGACTGGATGGAGGATAGAGGCTGGGCGGTGGCGAATGGTATGGCAACGGGGGACGAAGAAGGAGAATACACATACGTTAGTAAGGTGGGGGTATCGGTGATGGATTATGTGGTTATGAATATGCAAGGATGGGAGGAGACGGAAAAATTCGCAGTAGAGGGGAGGGTGGAATCAGACCATCAGCCATTGAGTCTATGGATAAGAGGTGAAGGTGGCGGAAGACAAGGCAGGGAAGAAGTCTCGATAGGGGAGAGGGTGACCTGGACGAGGGAGGCGGTGGAGAAGTATCAAGAGGAGCTAGGAAAGGTAAGCTTTGGAGGGGAGTCGGTTGAAGAGATATGGGAGGATCTGAAAGAGAAGGTGAAAGGGTGTGTGCAAAAGAAGGTATTTAAAAAGAAGAAGAAAGGAATGGTGAAGCCGTGGTGGGATAGGGAATGTAAAAAGATGAAAAGGAAGGTGAAGAGGAAGTACAAGAAGTGGAAAGAGGGTAATGCGAGGAGGGAGGAGTACGTAGAAATGAGGAAATGGTTTAGAGTGATGTGTAAGAAGAAAGAACAGGAAAAGGAGAAAGAGCTGGAAGAGGAGTTAGCAAATGTTAAGACAGAGGGGGACGTCTGGAAGATAATAAATAGGTTTAGGAAGCATAGGGTGGGGGTCAGCGAGAAGATAGGAAATGAGAAATGGAGGGAAATTTTTAAAGAATCATTCCAGGGCTTAGATTCAAGGAAGACGCACGGGAAAGTGGAAGAACGGGGAAGGCAGAGATGGAGGAGTTGAATGACGAAGAGATAGAGAAGCAGATGAGGAAGTTGAAAAGGTCAAAAGCAACAGGGTTGGATGGGGTGGAGAACGAAGCATGGCTGTTTAGTACACAAGAGGTTAGGGGGAGGCTGAAGGAGGTAGTGAAGAAAGTATGGAGGGGCGAGGGATTTCCAGGAGGGTGGAGAGAAGGTTAATAGTGCCAATGTATAAGAAAGGAGATAGAGATAGGCAGGAAAATTATAGAGGGATCACTCTAATGAATACGGCGTATAAAGTATACGCGATGGTGGTGGCAGAGAGACTGCGGAAGGATTTCGAGGGTAAAGGAATATTGCCGGAGACGCAGGCGGGATTTAGGGCGCGTAGGAGTACTATCGACAATATCTACGTTCTGCAGCACGTGGTGGATAGAGAATTAGCGAAGAAGGGGAAGAGAGTGTACGCGTTTTTTGTGGACCTCAAAGGCGCGTTTCCGTCGGTGGATAGGGGGAGGTTGTGGGAGGCGATGGAGGATAGGGGAGTGGAAAAAGGCCTAATTGAGAGGGTAAGGGAGATATATGAAGAGACCAAAGACAAGGTAAGAGGAGGGGAGGGGATTTCGGAGGGATTCTGGATGGATAGGGGGTTAAGGCAGGGGTGTCCTCTGAGCCCAACGCTGTTTGCGATTTTAATTGCGGATATGGAAAGTAAGCTGGAGGCTGGAGTGGCAGGAGGAGTCAGGATAGGAGGGGTTAGAATTTGGTCACTAGCGTATGCAGATGACATAGTGTTGCTGGCAAATGGCGAGGAGGCCTTAAAGGAGATGATGAAGAGGTTGAGAAGATACCTGGATAAGAAGGGGTTAGAGTTGAATGCGGAAAAGTCCAAGGTTATGGTGTTCAAAAAAGGAGGGGGAAGGGATAAGGGAGGAGAGTGGAAGTGGAAGGGAAAGGAGGTACAGGAGGTGAAAGAGTTTTTGTACTTGGGCTTCGTGTTTCGTAGGAATGGGGGAGTGGATGGTCACATAAAACAGAGAGTGAGGGGAGCAAATGTGGTGATGAGGCAGGTGTGGGGGTTGGGAAAGAAGCTATTCGCAGATGATTTTGGACGGAGAATGAAGCTGTTTGATTCGCTAGTGATGAGTGTGCTATTGTATGGAGTGGAGGTGTGGGGTGGAAGGAAAGTGAAGATGTAAATAGAACGCAGGAGAGGTATGTAAAGTGGACCCTGGGGTTGGCAAGGAACACGCCTAGGTATATTGTCAGGAGGGAGACGAGGAGAACGAGTGTAGAGATTCTAGCAGGGAGCAGGGCGTGTAAATATGAGGAGAAATTTTTGGAAGAGGGGGGAAGTAGGCTGGTTAGGGAGTGTTGGTGGGAGAAGGAGAACAGAAGAGGGGGTGGGAAGATGGAGGCTGAGAGGGAAAGATATTTTAGAATGAATGGACTGCAGATGGATGAAGTGAGAAGGATGCACGAGGAAGGAAGGAAGGTTTATGACTTGGTTAAGCAAAATGGCATGGAGAGAGAGAAGACAGAGGGGGAAGAGAGAATAAGAGAGTCAAGGTTTAACGGGAACTATGTGTGGATTATGCCAAGGACAAGAGCGCAATATTTATGTGTGAAAGGAGAGAAAGGAAGTCAGGAACTTATAGCGAGGATGAGGTGTGGGTGTATGGAGGGTTTCAATAGGTTCTGGCTCCCTCGGGAGAAGAGGATATGTGAACTGTGTGGAAAGGGGGATGCAAGAGTGGAGCACTGGTTGGAGGAGTGCGTGGAGAAAGGGGGATGCAAGAGTGGAGCACTGGTTGGAGGAGTGCGTGGAGAAAGGGGGAGGCAAGAGTGGAGCACTGGTTGGAGGAGTGCGTGGAGGTGGAAAGAAGTGAGATAAGCATGGAGGCACTGTTGCATGAAAAGGGGGAAAAAAGGGCAGTAGCATGCGTGAAGGGAGTGTTGGGTAAGATGGAGATGAAGAGAAGGAAGCAGGAAGAGGAATGGAGACGGAAAGATTGTAAATAGGAGAGAAAGTAGATATAAGTAACATGTAAATATTGTAAATAGTAGATAAGTAGTAGGTATTAGAGCGAAAACAGAGGTTGGCAAGCGAGGCAATGCGAAAAAGTAGGGACATGCGTGCGAGGCGAAGCGAAGCGAGGAAGGCAAGGTGATAAAAGCGTGCGACTTAGAGATAAGGAATGGATGGATGTTAGTCTTTAAAGGTTAGTTTTAAGAAAATTCTGTAAAAATGGGAGTGTAAGCAAGTCAATTTTTTAAGGCCAGCAGGCTGAAAAATAAACGTTTATCTATCTATCTATCTAGTTGAGAATTCAACCAATTGGATAATTTAAAATGACTCATTTTATCAGTGAGTCAAATTGACTGATTTGAAAAGTCACTTTTAACTGATTCGTCAGTCTACGAATCCGCATAATTTAAATCAGTCAAAATTGACTTCCAATCAGTCACTTTTGAATGATTCAAATTTCCTGTGTACTCACTTACTTTTTGACAATCTCAGGCCTGCATAAGACGTTATAAAGGGGGTAGGGGTTCGACCAACATTATTTCTGTAACCAGTCACAGGGGTGCCTCCCCTCTCGCCACCCCCCCCATAATATTTCGGAAACTGGTAGGGATGTCATGTAAAATATTGGGTTTTCAGAAAAACTGTATGTTACATAAAAGGTGTATTTCCAGGAGAAGAATAACTTCTATTTGAAGCTTTTTTGTAATTTTTTATTATTTACTGAAATTAAGCGGAAAAACATGACATTCTTATAGTATTTGGAGTTTTGACCTCAAAATGCATAGGTATACGGAGTTTTAAATTTATCGGAGGTATGCGCTTTTCGGAAGTTTTGGCGTGAAATTTCGGTACAAATAGCCAAAGTATAGTATTGGAGAGCTATATTCGCACCGAAATTTCGGTACAAATAGCCAAAGTCGTAGTTCGGAGATTTTTGTACGGAAGTTTCGGTTCACGTAGACACTTCTTATAAAAATCCGGAATGAGAACATTCCTGAATTATATTCCCGAATTTGAACAATTAAATTTGTTTGTTAAATATTATTTATTTATTGAAAAATCAAATATTTTCATCAACAAATTTTGTTGATGTTTAGAGTTTTTGCTTCCTCATAGAGGAAGCTTATTTGTAATGGTAACATTTTCCAAAATTGTTCAATTCATTTAATTAAACCCTCCCTAATTTAAAAATGTCTAATACGATTTTCCAAGCAATTGTCCGGATGTGTGTGTGTGTGTGGATGTGTGTGTGTGGATGTGTGGATGTCACGCTTTATTGTGAACACGATAACTAGAATACGGTTGCAGATAATTCGATGAAATTTGGAGGGCTTATTTTCCTCACTAATGTCTTGAAACTGCTTGAAGGATTTAAAAAAATATTTAGTGCATTTTTTTCAGCACTCAATAATATTTTAAAAATCGGTTTTTTATAGTAAAACTTTTTTCATTAGCATAATTCAAAGTTGATGTAAGAATATAAAAGATTCTTTGGTTCGAGACGAATCGATTGACCTAATATTAATACATTTTATTGAAGAGTACGGAAGTTATGGCAATTTTTATATTTTGAAAATCGGTTTTTTATACTAAAACTTTTTTCATTAACATAATTCAAAGTTGATGCAACAACAGAAAATATGTGTTGATTCGAGACGAATCGATTGACCTATAATATTAATACATCTTATTTAAGAGTAAGGAAACTATGGTAATGCATAATATTTTAAAATACGGTTTTTTATGGTAAAAATTTTTTCATTAGCATAATTCAAAGTTGATGCAAGAATATGAAAGATTCCTTGGTTCGAGCAAATCGATTGACCTACAATATTAATACATTTTATTGAAGAGTAGAGAAGTTATGGTAATTTATATATTTTTAAAATCGTTCTTTAAAGTAAAAGTTTTCTTATTTTAATAATTTAAAGTTGCTGCGAGAATATAAGAAATGTGTTGATTCGAATCGAATCGATTAACCTATAATATTGATAAATTTTATTGAAGAGTAAGGAAGCTATGCGGTAATGTAAAATATTTGAAAACACGGTTTTTTATGGTAAGACTTTTTTCACGAAAATAATTCAAAATTGATGCAAGAACGGGAAAGATTTCTTGATTCGAGGAAAATAGTCATGTCCAAAGAACTACAGGCCCATAGCTTGTTTAAACACCAGCTACAAGCTATTCACTGGCATCCTCAAAGAGAGGATATTGACATCTATCGAGCCGGTATGGAATGTAATAGTCGAAAAACGTGGGTGCAAGAGAGGGCTGGCAGGTTGCAGGGAGAACCTATTAATAGACAGGTGTATTACCCAGGACTCGATCAGGTATCGACGCAATCTGTCCATGGCTTGGATTGATTACCGTAAGGCATTCGATAACACGAACCATGAGCTACTTATCAAGCTCCTTGAGTGCATGGAGGTGCATCCAAAAATAGTGAGATGCATAAAAGAGCTTATGCTCTTGTGGCGGACAAGATTTGTCATAACATCTGACAAAAGACAAGAGACTACAAGCTTTGTCACATATAAGAGGGGGGTCTTTCAAGGAGACTCTCTAAGTCCGATACTTTTCTGCATCTCCCTCTTGCCTCTATCTATTGTGCTCTGAGGCAAAAGCTCTGGATACCTATGTGGCCCGCCGAACAGAAGAGAATATAAGGTCAACCACCTTTTATCCATAGACTACCTTAAACTCTTTGCTTCCTCAAAAAAGGACCTTAACATCCTTGTAGATGCGGTAAATAGGTATTCTAAAGCGATTGGCATGAGCTTCGGACTGGACAAGTGTGCCTGCGTCCACCTACACCAAGGAAGACTAGAAACTACATCATCCAGTGACGATCAGCATGTTCAACTCATAGGCGGAACTACCATTCAACATCTTGGTATTAGAGAAACATATATATATCTTGGAATACCGCAAACGGAAACCCAAAATGTGCATAACTTGAAAACGGCCCTTGGAAAAAGGTATCGCCAAATTCTCAAAAAAATTTGGGCTTCCGAATTATCTGGAAAAAATAAGATCCAGGTGACCAATATGCTGGCCGTTCTTATACTGCTCTACACGTTTGGTGCAGTAAAATGGAACGTCGATGAGTTAAAACAACTTGATCGAAGCACACGCAAGATGATGACAATACAACGAAGTCTTCATCCTAGATCTTCCGTACCTCGAATATATCTCCCTCGCGATAAAGGGGGTAGAAGATTGCTAAGCTTTGTTATAGTGTCTTCATCGAAGAACGGTTCTGGCTACAGCCTGCTCAGTTCTAAAAAGCACGGATTCCCTTATGCGACTCGTACATCAACATGAAGTCGCCAATGCTTCGGTGTTTCCATACCATGCAGCAGATAGGGCCGCAGAGGAGCTTGACCTCCCATTTAATTCCAGCAACATTACACATGGCCTAGCATCACTAACACCTCTGGTGCTCAAAAGTCGTATACAGGAAGCAGAACATACGCTCCTACTAAGAGAACATGCTGAGAAACCCCTCCATGGTAAGTTCTACGGCATCCTACGTAGAGAAGAGCTCTCGATTGGTCTGTCCAACATGTTTCTCAAGTCTGCTGGATTGAGATCGGAGACCGAGGGATTTCTTTTTGCCTGTCAAGACGGCGTCATAGACACCTTAGTTTACCGCGAGCGCATAATGAATGTACCTGTACGCGATACCAACTGCCGAGCGTGCAAGCAAGAGCCCGAAACACTTGGACATGTTCTCAGTGGATGCTCTAAATATGCACGTTGCGCGTACATAGAGAGACACAATGCAGCTCTAAAAGTGATATATTACCATCTTAGGCATTTCTATGGTGTTGACCTATTGCCCGTCTTGCCATACGCCCAGGGGGAACTCGAGTCAGTTATGGAGAATGATCAGTGTAAGATCTACTGGAATTTCTCATTCTCCACCACTCAACGTATCAGTGCTACCAAGCCTGACATTGTCCTCCAAGATCTGAAGAACAAGATCATTTACGTGATTGAATTCTCGGCACCAGCCGATGGTAATATCACGGCAAAGGAGGGAGAAAAACAGGCGAAATATCAAGCACTTCTTTTCGAGCTGAGTAAGCTGTACCAAGGCTACAAAGTCCATCTTATAATTCTCATAATCGGCTGCCTTGGAGGTATGAAAGCTTCATTTATTAGCCAACTCAACAAGATTCCAGCTTGCCAGCGTCAGGCTCATTTCATCGCGAACCGGATGCAAAAGGCTGTTCTCCAGGGATCACTCCATCTGGTCCGTCAACACTGTTCCTCTTAAATTCTACAAAGATTGGTAGATCTAAAAAAGTATCCAGAGGTGAAACCTTCATCTCCAACTGTCTTGTCTGCCGCGTAAGGTCATCCGCGGCTAGAGACCTGACTCCAAGGAACAGTGTTGCCCGATGTTATCACGCGTACATTTCCCGCTCTTGCTTACCTTCTAAGACAGAAGGAGCAGAAGCGGATGACGTACACGTTCCAGTAGCTTTGGGTTTTGTTTTTTTTAAGGAATCATGATCGAAGCTTCCGGAGCCTACAACTTCTCTAATAATAATACACTTTATTGAAGATTATGGAAGTTATGGTCATTTATAATATCTGAGTCATCAGTTTGAAACAGAAAAACTTTTTTCATCGACATAATTCAAAGTTGACGCATGAATGGAAAATACTTTTCGATCATAAACTTTGGTTTGTCTATTATTGAGAAAAAAATAACTAATGCTTCCTCTATGAGGAAGCAAATACATTTGCTAACGGGAAGCAGAGTGCTCGTGAAATGAGCACAATATCATTATAAACAATATTATTGAAAAATCAAATATTTTCATCAACAAATTTTGTTAATGTTCCGAGTTTTTAAAAATTATTGTTCGAATTTAAAATTAAAATGATTGTATAAGAATTGTGTAAAAAAATAAATTTAAAAACAAGTGTGTTTATAAAAAGATTAAACTTTAATGAAAAATAGTTAAATTTTTAACCAAATAATCAATTTCTTTAGAAGACAGAATAATTCTTAACAAAAAGGGATAAGTTTTTTTTTCAGAATTCTTAAATATTCCATCGAAAAAATTAATTTTAAAGAAAAAATAGTAATTTTTAACAAAGAAACCAAATCGTCAACAAAATAGTTGAACTTCTAACAAAATTTCTGAATTTTCAACTCACAAAGATGTGTTCTTAACTAAAACGATTTTTCAACGGAAAAGATTAATTTTCTGCATAAATTTTTGAATGAGTTGTTGTATTTCCAACGAAAGAAGATGAATTTCCTGTAAATAAATACTGCAAATAAAAAGTTGAATTTTCAACCAAAAAATCTGCAAGCAAGAAAATAAATTGTTAACAAAGGAGGTCAACTTCAAATAAAAAGAAACATCAATTTTCAACCCGGAAGACTAATTTTTTGCA
>CAKNXH010066947.1:0-20537 GCA_932178445.1 Andricus quercusramuli | reverse complement strand
ACACCGAATTCACTAAGTACCATGTTACGCTGAAAGCACCTCATCTGCCCAGATACCGCTGAACATAACGGCCCGCTTTCGACACCGACTCTTCAAGTGAATACCGCATACCGATTACGCAGAACTGGGCGGACAGCTCAGCTAGCCACACCGAATTCACTAAGTACCAGGTTACGCCACAAGCATCTCATCTGTCCAGACACCGCTGAACAGAACCGCCCGCTTCCGACACCGACTCTTCAAGTGAATACCGCATACCGATTACGCAGAACTCGGCAGGCAGATCAGCTAACCCACCGAACCACCAGATTACAAGGAGGACCTACATCAAACAAACGACTTGGAGGAGATGCAGGAAGAGCTTAACCAAATGAGACAAGCTATGTCGTCACCGCATCATCTCGAGCACAATACCACAGACGCACTGAAACAATCAATTCCTCCACACCACCCCTTCTTACTGAACAGAAGAGACCCGTGGGACGACCAAAAACCCCCGCCCACCCTGAACCCAAATTCTCAACCAAATGTGATAATGGATGGCAAGAACGTATACGGGATCCTCGAGGGACTCAAAGAATTACAGAGGGTTTACGATTTTTTCCAACGCCCATTCAGAGAGCAACCCCCACCTCTCGACTCCCCACCGCCGCCTGAAACCGAGTACATCGAGCTCTCCACACCGACACCGCAGTAACAAATCAAACACCGAGAGACATGGAGGAAGAGATCCGTAAACTGGAGGCGGAACTGGAGACAGAGAACTTCAATAGGTTCCGAGAGGTCGGCCCGACATATGAAAAAGAACCAACGATTGTGAACACAGAGTCGGGGGTCTTCAGATGCCAATACCCCAGGACTAAGGTGCCAACCTGGAAGCCCCGCCAAGAGATCCTCTGTGTACAACCCAAGACCAAACTAAGAACAATCAGACCCTAACCGGCACCCAAACAAACACGGAAGAAAGCCGTAGTCCCAGAAACACCTAAACCAGGGAGTGCTCCAGGTGCCCCTCGGTACGCTGCGTCGAAGGACCCTGCACAACGGAAGAATCTACAGAATGCGTTTCGCCCCCTACTCGTTACCCAATGTAAATGGGGTATTTTTGGGTATTAACTCGCCCCACTTGCCCCCAATGTTCTTTCAGCTGCGCAGTGAGTAAAACGGAAATTATATTCCAGCCCCAACTATCCAACAAAGATCCTCACAATTACAGTCCCATGCCTCATTATATTATCGCCGACACACTCCAGCTACGTTCCTGTATTTGTTTGTTTTGGTACGCTCCATTCACCTTGTATTCTACTTCCGTTCATCCTTGTAAATTTCGCTCTCCGAAGTGGGGGGGGGGGATGTAACGAGCACATACGCTCTCACACACCGGCAGAGGCCTACGACGGGTTGCCGCTCGCAAGGCAAACTCTCGAGCACATGACCGTAGGGACTGACTCTCCAACCACGCTCACCCCCACTGACCGAAAGCAATCAGAACCGCCTGTCTTAAATACGAGACGGAGAAACGAAAAAGGAGTCGAGTCGGGTGCGAGTCACCGAGCACATCGGTGAGATCTCACCCGGTGAAACTTCAACCGATGTGTACGGTTCTCGTGGTCGATAGGTACTCCTATGGCCACGCAAACCTACTGCGATAGGGAATCGATGGGTACCCCCATGGTTCCTCTTCGTCACCGAAAACTGACTATTCCTGACCAGCTGGCCGACGTGTACGGTTCTCGATAGGCACTCCTGTGGCCACGAGAAAACCTAGTGGTATAGGGAATCGATGGGTACCATGGCCTTTCCCCTCCATCCCCGGAGTCCGACCGTTTCCGATCGACCACCCGACATGTACGATTCTCGTAACTTCCGTCGCGTTTGCACTACACCCCGCCATCGAACTAAAGCACATTATCCCCATACGTATTCACAGGATCCACACTAACGCCGCATGCACGGCGAGACATCGCATCCCGCACTCGCCGACGTGGTGCCCGAAACAGGGCGGAAACGCGTAAACGCACGCTTCCATGCACGCGCCACACACACGCACGCGCATTCGCACGATACCGAACGCACTTCCATGTACGCGATAAACGCACACTCTCACATCCTCGAACAATTGTACACACGCACCCCGCCGAGCATCTGCACACACACACACGCTCACATGTACGCGCTACACACGCACACACACACGCTCATTCGCACGATACCGAACGCACTCCCATGTACGCGCTACAGACACACTCACACATCCTCGAACAATTGTACACACGCGCACCGACGAACATCCGCACACACAACACCCCCCCCCCCTGTACGCGCTACACACACACACACACCCACGCACTCCTATACTTTCAACTCGAACCTTGTTATATGTATATGTATTCTTCTTATATGACTCATAAAATTCCTATTGTCCTAACTATATATATATTATTTCTATAATAAGTGATCATAATCATTATTTCCTAACAGGAAGTAAGTGATTAGAAATACTGATCAATTTGTACGATCCCAATAGTTTCAGGGATAACGAACTCGAACTATTCAGTCGTCAGTTATCGATAATTGTACAACTAAAATATCCCCTTTTCTTGGGCGAGAAAATCTGACAGTACAATTATCCTCAGCTGGCCTGGACAGTGGATTTAAAAACATCATAGGAGTTAGGGGTTGTTGTTGATGATTGAATATAAATTTATTTCACATCAAAATTTCCGGTATAGCAACAGAGCACACTGCACGTGCCCTGCGAAATTGCTTATTATTAAACATTTTTTAAATCAGCATTTTGTAGTGGCGTAAACCACGTCCGGTCTTCATTCCCACAGTCGCTAGGCAAAGTCCATGTGCAATGTCAGTAATAAACCTTACCGGAATCTCCACACCATGGCCTATGAGGTGCATCTTACCTGTCACCTCGAAGCAGTCGTTCATCGCTTCTTCCCGACGTAGGAACCAATTGTCTCGAAGGGAATCCGAATTAAAGTCCAACTTGCCCGTCGGAATTTCACCGCGCGCGGGTCTCGATACGCGGATTGTTACTCCCGAAAGTACGGTAGGAGGTAAAAAAAATCGAACACCCCCTTAAAATAAAAATGCGCTATTCCCTTCTGGAATAGGGTATTGGTTTGGTACCTTCGACAAACGAGGGAAAAAAGAGCAAAATGGGCACTCGTTTGTAGCATTTTTTGTAGAAAATAAGCAGTGTTATCTTCGAATTTTTTCAAATATATCGTAGTATGAAAAAAATATAAAAATTAAATTTTTCGAGAACAAAAATTCTCGTAGTCACAAAATGGCTTAACCAACATGAAACTTATAGAATGTCTCTCTTATAGAATTAAACATTTAATAAACAAAAAATAACAGAAAATGAAAAGGCGAAGTACTTGAGAAAATCATCTTTTAATATTTTCAGAACAACATTGTAATTTTCAAGATTTTCCAATTTCTCAACGGATTTCAAAAGGGATCCATAAACCTTACGAGAATCTGGAAGGAAATTCTAAATATATCAATGAAGTGAAAAGTTATAGATGTTCAAAAAAAGAATTGGTGAATCTTTTTAAAGAAAAATTCAAAATACATACATTTGTCTACAGTATGTTTTGTCGGCAAGAGATTGTACTATTAGATGTTCATCTCTGGTGTCTGGAAGAAAAAATTTCTCTCTAATTTTTAGAATTGAAATTATATTAACATTCAAGTCTTAACAAGGAAGTAAGTTTAAAACTTACAAAAAAATAATTATTTTAACAAAAGTTTTTGTAATTCAATTTCCTCTGACTGTCGCTTCAACCATCAATCAACCACAGCTTATTTTTTCGAATAAAACATTCCTTGCAGATTTTCTGTTTGCAATTTTAAAATTGTGTAAATAATCTACAAATACAGTCATTAATTAGAAAACTTTTTTCTAAAAAAAATCAGTAGTATTATTTAGATAGTTAAAATCATAGAAAAACTATATTTTTCAGAGATCTGATTCTTAATACGGCAACTATCTTAATAATTAAAAATGTTTAAGACTAAATTGCTTGAACTTAAAAAAGGTCTAAGTTAAACAATCTTAAATGTTTAAATTAAAAATTTATTTTTATTAAAAATTTGAGACTTTTTTTCAAAGAAATTAGAAAATCTTGAAAATGTTTTTCTGAAAATATTAAAAGACGATTTTCTCAAATACTCCACCTTTTTCCTAATTTTTGTTTGTTTGTTAAATGTTTTATTTCATACGAGAGAAATTCTATAAGTTTTATGTGGGTTAAACCATTTTTGTGGGTTAAACCATTTTTGTGGCCAAGAGAATTTTTTTCTCGAAAAAATTAATTTTTGAATTTTTGTTTAGTCAACGATATTTTTGAGAAAAAGTCTATGATGAACATCTCCAAGAGGCAGATGATTCTGTGACTTGAAGTTGCAGGATATGCAATGGATTCGGACCTGACAATATATTTTGATTTTCCTAAAATTGAAATGTTTTATTCTTACATAATAGAAAAGTATAATGAAATTTAAATTTCGCGCATTCGATTTTTGCGTCACCTAACAGCGATGATCAGAACCGCCTTGGATATTTTGAGGTTAACTTGCCTCACATATTTCGCTAGTGTAATTATAATTGCCTTTTTAATTATTAATTTGTTCATCATAATATACTATATAATAATAAATAACCTACTCTCCTTATTTTGAACGTCAGCCCCTCCTGCATATTTATAAACAATTTAGTACGTCTACTTGCTGGGTATGTATCTTTTTTATTTTCAAAAATTGTCTATCATCATAATAAAATTTCGCTCTTAATTCTGCACTTTTAATAAAAGACAACAGTAATATTATAAATAAAAATAATGGACTCTGGTTGTAAATAATTTTGCACTTTTCAAATGGTAACTCCTCAAGTAGATACTTCAAAGGTAAATCATTTCAGAAATTGCTAAGTTTCATCGCCTACCGACGCGAAACGAATGCCTTCAAAGTAACTCTTAGGTGCATCCGCCAAGAGGGCGCAGTTATCAGCGCTTGTTTTGTAAAATTTCTGATATTCTCTTATTCCATTAGATCGGCAATCTCTCACCTCATCTCTCACAATAATTACCTTCCCACCGCCACTCGAATTCTGCTAGTAAAAGGCCTTATTTTTCCAATTTTCCATTATGGTTGTTTAGTGTATGGAAGCGTCTACATATTATGCAACGTTCTGTAGGAGAGGGAGTAGTCTCACCTAACGTCACATAGTGTCACATAAGAGGTGGTCACAAAGGTTTTGTAAAACGTTATGCTTCTGCAATCAAAAAATAAAATAAAAATCCGTGTCGATACAGTTGTGAGGGATCTCGAGAATTAAGGGATGGGAAGGATTTGGAGCATCGAGAGAACCGGTGAAGTCAATGATGGGTAAACAGTTAACAATAAGGTGTGGTTTATTCAGCCAACTTACATGATTGACTCTCGTGAGTCGTCGTTCTCTTGAGCCCGAACTGGGCGGCGAAGCCAAGAGCGGGCGAGTGATGTTGATTGGTACTAGGGCGATGAAGCCGAGGTACCTGGAGATCTGGTTAATCCTTGATGAATCGGCGATGATGAACTTAGATTCTGGAGATCGCTTGGCGTCGTTATGAACACACTGGGGTGGTCGGATTTCAAAAAGAGGCATTAAGGGGAAACGGTAGGTTTGACTGAGAACATGGATGAATGCAGCGACATCTATAAAAAAAATGGAAATATAGTTTAGTGCCCCCTGGCAAATAAAGGTGAAAACTTTTACCCGAAAATCTGTAGTATTCTGTTGGTAAAAATGTTGACCGGTTAGAGGGAGAAACTTAGCAACGAGAGAGACAGCAAATCTTCAAACATTTTTATTGCACCCTCCCATCTGTGATTTCAGTTCCCTTACCCAGCATACCTGCTCAGCTTTAGGGAAATACAGAGAATTTCCAAATATTTCGTCTGTACAATCCGTTTGAGAAGTATTATATTTGCATCCCATAAAACAAAAAAGTAAAATTCGTAAAATCGTATGCGTACATAAATAATTACTAAATAATTATCCTAAGCATGGAAGCTACGATGGGTCACACATGAAGAGTCATTCGGCTATATATCACAAAATTTCTTCCCGAAAATTAGTATTTGTTCAAATTTCGTTGCTTCCTCATAGAATAGAGGGAGGTTTCTAAAGACCTGAATTTTCAAATATACTTTTTTTACATATTCTGATATAATTCGACCCCAGGAGCTCGAATATACAATTTTTTTAAATCTCCGTGTATGTGTGTAACATTTTTCTGTTCACCGTATCTCGAAAAGTAAAAGAGGTACAATCATGAAATTTGTATAAAGTGTAGCTCTGACTGATGTCCAGGTCTGATAGGATTTTGAGCTAGATCGACCATTTAGAAGTAGTTTTTTTCTTTCGTTTAGAGATTTAAAAAAGAAAATTTTACTTTGTTTATATGAAAAAAAACTTTTTTGAAATTCAAAATACAACAATACGATATCTAGCGTATTTTTTCGCGTCTCTGAGACTCATAGGTCGACCTATTGTTTAAACTTTTATGACCTACCAGTACCGATTTATGGAGTTTCAAAAAATAGTTCATTCTGCTTATTTGGAAAAAACTTCTTTGATATTCTAAACACGACAATATTACATTCCTGGAATATTTTATAATTAGTACTCATATATGATCAATTGTGTTTGAAAATATTTATTGACATATTTTTATAGATATTTGTGACTAACTTAGACTTTCAACTTCTCAAGCTATTTAAATGGAAGGAACAAATTCGTTGTAATTGAACTTCCCAAATATTTGGAAATTGTTTACGTAATTTGTTTATGGAAATATAAACTGTTATATGTCACCAAATATTATCAAACATATATTATTTATAGAAATGTTTGCAGCAATTAATGTATTTTGTTGGAAATTCGTCTTTTTGGTTAAAAATTAATTTGGTTAAAAATTGATCTTTCTTTGTTTTTAATTTCTTAAAATAGAAAATTGAATACTCTTTTCCAATCAACAAAGTAGTTCAACTTCCGAACAAGAAGTGTTGAATTTTCAACGAAAAAAAATATTCTCAACGAAAAATGTAATAGTTGATATTTCAAGCAAGAACAGATTTTTATTTCAAATGAAAAGCAGCTGAATTGAATAAAGATGGACTAATTTTTTAATAGAACAGTAAAATCCCTGAACGAAGCAAATTAATTTTCAACGAAAACAGATGAAATTTAACCAAACGAATTCAAACGAAATACTTGAATTTTTCATAAAAAAATGAATTAAAAAAATATATATATATAAATTGTCAACCAAACAGTTAAATTTCCTACCAATTTGCTGAATTTTTGAGCCAAAGATACGAATTTTCTACTAAAGATTGGAACAAAAAATTTCATGATCGACGGGAAGAGAATATTTTTCTACTAAACATTTGCATTTTTAAGCAGAAAAGATGAAATTTATGCAGCAATAAATGCATTTTTAAACGAATGAGGCAAAATCCACGATTGTCCACGAGTCTAGCGGGTCTAGCCAAAGTCCACGTGGACTAAAGTGGGCCACAATTTTTTTTTTAACTTTCATGCATATCTCCCC
Source organism: Andricus quercusramuli (assembly GCA_932178445.1). Taxonomy (NCBI): domain Eukaryota; kingdom Metazoa; phylum Arthropoda; class Insecta; order Hymenoptera; family Cynipidae; genus Andricus; species Andricus quercusramuli. Next base: position 12,918 of record CAKNXH010066947.1, on the reverse strand, counting down.
CAAATTTGTTCAAATCCACAAAATATGAATGGGTTTAAAAAAATGATATTCAAAAATTCCGCTAGATATATAATATAATAATGCTAGAAAATATGTCGAAAATATGTACTTGTGCTATTGAAAGTAGGCACTGTAAACAGTGCTACTGCCATAATATAATTACGGGGCCGAAATGAAAATTGCTGAAATATAAAAATGGCCGTGTCCACGGGTACCGAAATTGTGGTACGAATAGCTCCCAGATAAGACTTTGGCTATTTGTACCGATAAACTTTCGAAAAGCAGATACCTTCGACTAACGCCCCTCCCCCTGAGGTGTTAGAAAGGGGCATGAATGTCACCTACATTATTTCTGTGACCAGCCACAGAGGTGTCTTCCAGCCCCCCACAAGACGTTGGAAAAGGGTGAGGATGTGACCTACAATATTTTCGTGTACCAGTGAAAAGTAAAGCGCATTACATTTGTTTTTTAATTTTTTAAGTTTATGGTTTTTTAGAATTTGAAAAATGTTCAGAGGGTTCGTAACTCATTGTTATGGTTGTTACACCCTAACAAAAAAAATATTATAAGAAATTGAGTGTAGGCTGATAATGATTTTCCAATAATGATTTTCCTATACTGAATTTCTAATAATTTTTTCACGATTCTAGAAAAATCCTTATAGAAAATGATTATAAGAAACTCAGTATAGAAATAATTGTATAATATAATTGAAGCTTTCGTATTTGCGGTTGAATTCAATTTTCTTCAAATTAAAACCTTTTTTGGTGGAAATATCAGCTATTAAATTTTTCTTCGAAAATGCATTTTTTCTTCTTCATTTATCTGATTTGTTCAAACTAGTTATTTTTGCTTGAAAAAGAATTCTACTATTTGGTTGAGAATTCAACTATTTTGTTGAAAATTCGTGTTTTTATTACAATCTTTCCTGGTTGAAATATGAACTGTTATTTTATTTAAAATAATAATTTTTTTTAAATATCAACTAATAGGTACATTTTTCGTTCAGAATAGGGGAGAGTAGGGTAAAACCGGGTTGCGGGTGAAACCGGGTACCCCCTATATCTCGTGTATCGTGCTGCCCCCTGGGTCTAGTTTGATATATTTTGTTTATTTAGATGCCCTGACCTTATTTTCGTAATAAGTGTCTAGCCACATGTGTTTTTTGTCTCAGGAGACAATACCAAATTTTTCGTGGTTGAACGTTACAATTCTTGGTGACAAGTACGTTACCGTGGTTCTTGCAGTCGTACAGAAACTGTACAGCTAAGTGGAACACTTGATTCCGTACCTATTATAGAGTATATAGCAATAGTTATCATCATTTGTTTATGCTCAGAACCACGTGAGCACAACGCTTCGTTATTTATTGCATGTGGGGGCAAAACCGGGTACTGATGGTAGGGGTAAGACCGGGTAGTACTGGGCCTTACCCAACGTGCCATAAAGTGGCAAAAAACTGTCAAAAAACGTAGAAGTAGTTTATAATTTTATATAAGTGTTATCGTACATTATTAATATATATGAGTATTATGTCATCAGCGGTAATAACCCCCTTTAAAAAAAAACATTGGTTTTTGTCACACAGGAGAAAATAATCATGAAAAATGTTACATGATATCTGAATTTCAGAATTTATTCATACGTTTTCTAATAATTTCTAATAACGAACTTTTTTAATTTGACGATGCCACTAATGCACAGAAGTGAGTCTGATAGGCAAAGCTGCCCTCAAGCGCCGAAGACATCGAAGACATAGAAGAGAAAGAAGGATGATTTTTCATCAGAAAAGGAACCGGAAGCAGGCACTGATAAAGCTTGCATTTTTTGGAATGAGCTTTATTCTGTATCGACTAAGGGGTGAATTCAGAGTTGCATTGTGTGCTCTAAATAACATGCAGCAATGTCAAACAGGGCAAATTCATGTGTGATTACTGCTAAATCCATCGTCAGTACATCTAGGATGCTGAATATCATAGTCTTAATCATATTAAAACCTTCGTGAGTGCACCCAAGATACTCAGCATACCAATGTTTATTATATTTGATTACAAAAAATTCAATTTTTCTTAATTTTAATAAGTTTTTGAATTATTTACATAGGTACCCGGTTTTACCCTTCCCACGGGGCAAAACCGGGAATTTCGCGTTTTTTTTTCAAACATTTTTTTTAATATGAAGAAAATTTTTCTTTGCACATCTGAATTCACTTTCTTGTAGCTAAAGAGTCACGGAAAACTTCTCACTTCGAATAAAAGCTTTTTAGCTTTTCGTTTTTGAACAAAATGCCATCAAAGACAAAGTACCCGGTTTTACCCTACTCTCCCCTACATCTTTTGTGGTTCCAAACTCAACTACTTGGTCAATAGTTCAATTGCTTTGTTAAAAATTTTAATAATTTTGTTAAAGTTCCTTGTTTTATTGGTTGAAAATTAATTTTTTCTTTACTGAAAATTTAATTATTCCATTTCTGGTTGAAAATCGATATTTTTTCGTAGAAAATTCATCTATTTGGTTATAATATTATATATTTTGTTGAATGGTTGTATTTATTGATAGAAAATAAATATACTTGGTTAAAAGTCATATTTTTGGTTAAATTTAAATTTTCTGTTGAAAATTTTACTGCTCGGTTGAATTTTGAACTACTTTGTTGAAAATTCATTTTGTTGTTGACGATTCATCATTTTATTAATTAAAAGATCTTATTTTCGTTTGTGTACTGGTCCAATTATATTTATCAATCAACATTTATTAATATTTTTTTGAAACTGTCATTCATCGTTATAATTATTCATCATTTTAGTTGGAAATTCATAACAGTGGCTGAAAATGTCACTATTTTGTTGATCATGTGCTTGTTTTGTTTGTTGAAAATTAATTTTGATAATTAAAAAATGAAGTATTCCTTTTTTTTTGTTTGAAAAATCAACTACACTGTTGGCATTTAAATTGCTTTTTTAAATTTATTCTTTTGGTTAATAATTCATCAGAATTTAAAAAAAAAAAATTGTTTTTTTATTCAAAATTTGACTACTCATTTGAAAGTTAAATTACTTTGTTAAAATCAAATTTTTTTGATTGCAAATTCATATTTTTTTATAGGAAATTAATCTTCTTTACGAAAAATTAATTTTTTTGTTTGAAGATTCATCTATACTTGGTTGAAAGTTATACTGCTTTATTAAAAATTCATTCATTTGTAACATGATTCATCATTCTATTTGAAAATTCGTCTGTTTCATTGAAAATGTAACTATTTTATTGCGTATTCGTTTTTTGCAAATTTATCTTCTTCAGTTAAATATTCGACTTAGTTGTTGAAAATTAATGTTTTCAATCGGAAATTCAATTATTACTTTTTTGGTGGAGTATGCTTATAGGCGTGATCAGGGGGTTGAGGGAGGAATTAAGAATTAGAGATGAGAAATGGGAAAAGGAGATGAAAGAGATGAGGCAGAGAGTAGAGGGGTTAGAGAGGGAAAGGAAAGAAAAAGATGCTAAAATGAAGCAGATGGAAGAGGAAAATAGGGTGTGGAAGGAAAGGACTGAAAAAAGGCCTGAGAAGATGGAGGGCAGGACGCAAATGGAAGTAGGAGGCGGAGGTGGGGGGAGCGAGAATAAAGGTATTTGGGATAGGGTAGAAAAGATGATAGAAGAGAAAGTGGGAGAGCGTAGGAGTGAGAATGAAGAGAGGGCAGATAGGGAAAGGTTAAGGGCAATGGAGCTGAGAATGGAGAGAAAAGAGAAGGCAGACAGGAGGAATAATATTGTGGTAAAAGGGTTGAAGCTAAAGAGAGGGGAAGAAAGAGAGGGCGTGGAAGCGCTGCTACAGATCATAGGGTGGGTTAAAGGCAGGGTAGGGAAAGTTAAGTTGGAGGGGAGAAAAGACAAGGAAGTGGCGGTTGTGGAGATGGAGAGCTGGGAAGAAAAGTTGGGGCTAATGCGAAATAAAAATAGGATAAAGGATAAGGCAGTTTTCATCGATCACGATTTAACGAGAAAGGAGAGGGATGTGCAGAGAATGCTGAACGACAGGGCTAGAAGGGAGAAGAGTGAAGGGAGATCGGTGAAGGTAGGATATCGGAAAATAAAAATAGACGAGAAAATGTGGGTGTGGGATGAGGAGAAAGATGTGTTGAAGGAAGTGCAGGGGAATTTGTTTCGTAGGCAGTAGGGGGGTGGGGGTAAGGCAGGGTAGAGGAGTAGTGAAGGTGCTGTATTGGAAAGTAGCAGGGGTAAAGAAGAAGGACGAGGAGTTCTGGCGGTATATCCAGGAATTTGATGTTGTGGGACTGGTAGAGACGTGGGTAGAAAGAAAGGAATGGGACAGAATAGAGCCAAGGCTGCCAAGGTGGTATAGGTGGAGATTTCAGGAGGCGGACAGAGTGAAGAAGAAAGGAAGGGCCAGTGGGGGAATTATAACCGGGGTTAGAGATGGATTAGAGGAAAAAGTTCATGGAGAGGAAGAGGGGGAGGGAGTGCAAATGAGGGAAATAAAAATAGGAGGCATAACCTGTAAGTTTGTTACAGTGTACAATAAGGAGGGGATGGAAAGAATTAAAGCAAGGGTGGAAGACCTGCTGGGCGAAAGAAAGGAGAGTATGGTGATAGTGGGTGGGGATTTTAATGCGAGGATGGGGAGCGAAGCGGGACTTTACACGGAAGGGGAGAGCTTCGAAAGGAAATCGAAGGACATGATAATAAATAAGGAGGGGGAGATTCTAAGGGACTGGATGGAGGATAGAGGCTGGGCGGTGGCGAATGGTATGGCAACGGGGGACGAAGAAGGAGAATACACATACGTTAGTAAGGTGGGGGTATCGGTGATGGATTATGTGGTTATGAATATGCAAGGATGGGAGGAGACGGAAAAATTCGCAGTAGAGGGGAGGGTGGAATCAGACCATCAGCCATTGAGTCTATGGATAAGAGGTGAAGGTGGCGGAAGACAAGGCAGGGAAGAAGTCTCGATAGGGGAGAGGGTGACCTGGACGAGGGAGGCGGTGGAGAAGTATCAAGAGGAGCTAGGAAAGGTAAGCTTTGGAGGGGAGTCGGTTGAAGAGATATGGGAGGATCTGAAAGAGAAGGTGAAAGGGTGTGTGCAAAAGAAGGTATTTAAAAAGAAGAAGAAAGGAATGGTGAAGCCGTGGTGGGATAGGGAATGTAAAAAGATGAAAAGGAAGGTGAAGAGGAAGTACAAGAAGTGGAAAGAGGGTAATGCGAGGAGGGAGGAGTACGTAGAAATGAGGAAATGGTTTAGAGTGATGTGTAAGAAGAAAGAACAGGAAAAGGAGAAAGAGCTGGAAGAGGAGTTAGCAAATGTTAAGACAGAGGGGGACGTCTGGAAGATAATAAATAGGTTTAGGAAGCATAGGGTGGGGGTCAGCGAGAAGATAGGAAATGAGAAATGGAGGGAAATTTTTAAAGAATCATTCCAGGGCTTAGATTCAAGGAAGACGCACGGGAAAGTGGAAGAACGGGGAAGGCAGAGATGGAGGAGTTGAATGACGAAGAGATAGAGAAGCAGATGAGGAAGTTGAAAAGGTCAAAAGCAACAGGGTTGGATGGGGTGGAGAACGAAGCATGGCTGTTTAGTACACAAGAGGTTAGGGGGAGGCTGAAGGAGGTAGTGAAGAAAGTATGGAGGGGCGAGGGATTTCCAGGAGGGTGGAGAGAAGGTTAATAGTGCCAATGTATAAGAAAGGAGATAGAGATAGGCAGGAAAATTATAGAGGGATCACTCTAATGAATACGGCGTATAAAGTATACGCGATGGTGGTGGCAGAGAGACTGCGGAAGGATTTCGAGGGTAAAGGAATATTGCCGGAGACGCAGGCGGGATTTAGGGCGCGTAGGAGTACTATCGACAATATCTACGTTCTGCAGCACGTGGTGGATAGAGAATTAGCGAAGAAGGGGAAGAGAGTGTACGCGTTTTTTGTGGACCTCAAAGGCGCGTTTCCGTCGGTGGATAGGGGGAGGTTGTGGGAGGCGATGGAGGATAGGGGAGTGGAAAAAGGCCTAATTGAGAGGGTAAGGGAGATATATGAAGAGACCAAAGACAAGGTAAGAGGAGGGGAGGGGATTTCGGAGGGATTCTGGATGGATAGGGGGTTAAGGCAGGGGTGTCCTCTGAGCCCAACGCTGTTTGCGATTTTAATTGCGGATATGGAAAGTAAGCTGGAGGCTGGAGTGGCAGGAGGAGTCAGGATAGGAGGGGTTAGAATTTGGTCACTAGCGTATGCAGATGACATAGTGTTGCTGGCAAATGGCGAGGAGGCCTTAAAGGAGATGATGAAGAGGTTGAGAAGATACCTGGATAAGAAGGGGTTAGAGTTGAATGCGGAAAAGTCCAAGGTTATGGTGTTCAAAAAAGGAGGGGGAAGGGATAAGGGAGGAGAGTGGAAGTGGAAGGGAAAGGAGGTACAGGAGGTGAAAGAGTTTTTGTACTTGGGCTTCGTGTTTCGTAGGAATGGGGGAGTGGATGGTCACATAAAACAGAGAGTGAGGGGAGCAAATGTGGTGATGAGGCAGGTGTGGGGGTTGGGAAAGAAGCTATTCGCAGATGATTTTGGACGGAGAATGAAGCTGTTTGATTCGCTAGTGATGAGTGTGCTATTGTATGGAGTGGAGGTGTGGGGTGGAAGGAAAGTGAAGATGTAAATAGAACGCAGGAGAGGTATGTAAAGTGGACCCTGGGGTTGGCAAGGAACACGCCTAGGTATATTGTCAGGAGGGAGACGAGGAGAACGAGTGTAGAGATTCTAGCAGGGAGCAGGGCGTGTAAATATGAGGAGAAATTTTTGGAAGAGGGGGGAAGTAGGCTGGTTAGGGAGTGTTGGTGGGAGAAGGAGAACAGAAGAGGGGGTGGGAAGATGGAGGCTGAGAGGGAAAGATATTTTAGAATGAATGGACTGCAGATGGATGAAGTGAGAAGGATGCACGAGGAAGGAAGGAAGGTTTATGACTTGGTTAAGCAAAATGGCATGGAGAGAGAGAAGACAGAGGGGGAAGAGAGAATAAGAGAGTCAAGGTTTAACGGGAACTATGTGTGGATTATGCCAAGGACAAGAGCGCAATATTTATGTGTGAAAGGAGAGAAAGGAAGTCAGGAACTTATAGCGAGGATGAGGTGTGGGTGTATGGAGGGTTTCAATAGGTTCTGGCTCCCTCGGGAGAAGAGGATATGTGAACTGTGTGGAAAGGGGGATGCAAGAGTGGAGCACTGGTTGGAGGAGTGCGTGGAGAAAGGGGGATGCAAGAGTGGAGCACTGGTTGGAGGAGTGCGTGGAGAAAGGGGGAGGCAAGAGTGGAGCACTGGTTGGAGGAGTGCGTGGAGGTGGAAAGAAGTGAGATAAGCATGGAGGCACTGTTGCATGAAAAGGGGGAAAAAAGGGCAGTAGCATGCGTGAAGGGAGTGTTGGGTAAGATGGAGATGAAGAGAAGGAAGCAGGAAGAGGAATGGAGACGGAAAGATTGTAAATAGGAGAGAAAGTAGATATAAGTAACATGTAAATATTGTAAATAGTAGATAAGTAGTAGGTATTAGAGCGAAAACAGAGGTTGGCAAGCGAGGCAATGCGAAAAAGTAGGGACATGCGTGCGAGGCGAAGCGAAGCGAGGAAGGCAAGGTGATAAAAGCGTGCGACTTAGAGATAAGGAATGGATGGATGTTAGTCTTTAAAGGTTAGTTTTAAGAAAATTCTGTAAAAATGGGAGTGTAAGCAAGTCAATTTTTTAAGGCCAGCAGGCTGAAAAATAAACGTTTATCTATCTATCTATCTAGTTGAGAATTCAACCAATTGGATAATTTAAAATGACTCATTTTATCAGTGAGTCAAATTGACTGATTTGAAAAGTCACTTTTAACTGATTCGTCAGTCTACGAATCCGCATAATTTAAATCAGTCAAAATTGACTTCCAATCAGTCACTTTTGAATGATTCAAATTTCCTGTGTACTCACTTACTTTTTGACAATCTCAGGCCTGCATAAGACGTTATAAAGGGGGTAGGGGTTCGACCAACATTATTTCTGTAACCAGTCACAGGGGTGCCTCCCCTCTCGCCACCCCCCCCATAATATTTCGGAAACTGGTAGGGATGTCATGTAAAATATTGGGTTTTCAGAAAAACTGTATGTTACATAAAAGGTGTATTTCCAGGAGAAGAATAACTTCTATTTGAAGCTTTTTTGTAATTTTTTATTATTTACTGAAATTAAGCGGAAAAACATGACATTCTTATAGTATTTGGAGTTTTGACCTCAAAATGCATAGGTATACGGAGTTTTAAATTTATCGGAGGTATGCGCTTTTCGGAAGTTTTGGCGTGAAATTTCGGTACAAATAGCCAAAGTATAGTATTGGAGAGCTATATTCGCACCGAAATTTCGGTACAAATAGCCAAAGTCGTAGTTCGGAGATTTTTGTACGGAAGTTTCGGTTCACGTAGACACTTCTTATAAAAATCCGGAATGAGAACATTCCTGAATTATATTCCCGAATTTGAACAATTAAATTTGTTTGTTAAATATTATTTATTTATTGAAAAATCAAATATTTTCATCAACAAATTTTGTTGATGTTTAGAGTTTTTGCTTCCTCATAGAGGAAGCTTATTTGTAATGGTAACATTTTCCAAAATTGTTCAATTCATTTAATTAAACCCTCCCTAATTTAAAAATGTCTAATACGATTTTCCAAGCAATTGTCCGGATGTGTGTGTGTGTGTGGATGTGTGTGTGTGGATGTGTGGATGTCACGCTTTATTGTGAACACGATAACTAGAATACGGTTGCAGATAATTCGATGAAATTTGGAGGGCTTATTTTCCTCACTAATGTCTTGAAACTGCTTGAAGGATTTAAAAAAATATTTAGTGCATTTTTTTCAGCACTCAATAATATTTTAAAAATCGGTTTTTTATAGTAAAACTTTTTTCATTAGCATAATTCAAAGTTGATGTAAGAATATAAAAGATTCTTTGGTTCGAGACGAATCGATTGACCTAATATTAATACATTTTATTGAAGAGTACGGAAGTTATGGCAATTTTTATATTTTGAAAATCGGTTTTTTATACTAAAACTTTTTTCATTAACATAATTCAAAGTTGATGCAACAACAGAAAATATGTGTTGATTCGAGACGAATCGATTGACCTATAATATTAATACATCTTATTTAAGAGTAAGGAAACTATGGTAATGCATAATATTTTAAAATACGGTTTTTTATGGTAAAAATTTTTTCATTAGCATAATTCAAAGTTGATGCAAGAATATGAAAGATTCCTTGGTTCGAGCAAATCGATTGACCTACAATATTAATACATTTTATTGAAGAGTAGAGAAGTTATGGTAATTTATATATTTTTAAAATCGTTCTTTAAAGTAAAAGTTTTCTTATTTTAATAATTTAAAGTTGCTGCGAGAATATAAGAAATGTGTTGATTCGAATCGAATCGATTAACCTATAATATTGATAAATTTTATTGAAGAGTAAGGAAGCTATGCGGTAATGTAAAATATTTGAAAACACGGTTTTTTATGGTAAGACTTTTTTCACGAAAATAATTCAAAATTGATGCAAGAACGGGAAAGATTTCTTGATTCGAGGAAAATAGTCATGTCCAAAGAACTACAGGCCCATAGCTTGTTTAAACACCAGCTACAAGCTATTCACTGGCATCCTCAAAGAGAGGATATTGACATCTATCGAGCCGGTATGGAATGTAATAGTCGAAAAACGTGGGTGCAAGAGAGGGCTGGCAGGTTGCAGGGAGAACCTATTAATAGACAGGTGTATTACCCAGGACTCGATCAGGTATCGACGCAATCTGTCCATGGCTTGGATTGATTACCGTAAGGCATTCGATAACACGAACCATGAGCTACTTATCAAGCTCCTTGAGTGCATGGAGGTGCATCCAAAAATAGTGAGATGCATAAAAGAGCTTATGCTCTTGTGGCGGACAAGATTTGTCATAACATCTGACAAAAGACAAGAGACTACAAGCTTTGTCACATATAAGAGGGGGGTCTTTCAAGGAGACTCTCTAAGTCCGATACTTTTCTGCATCTCCCTCTTGCCTCTATCTATTGTGCTCTGAGGCAAAAGCTCTGGATACCTATGTGGCCCGCCGAACAGAAGAGAATATAAGGTCAACCACCTTTTATCCATAGACTACCTTAAACTCTTTGCTTCCTCAAAAAAGGACCTTAACATCCTTGTAGATGCGGTAAATAGGTATTCTAAAGCGATTGGCATGAGCTTCGGACTGGACAAGTGTGCCTGCGTCCACCTACACCAAGGAAGACTAGAAACTACATCATCCAGTGACGATCAGCATGTTCAACTCATAGGCGGAACTACCATTCAACATCTTGGTATTAGAGAAACATATATATATCTTGGAATACCGCAAACGGAAACCCAAAATGTGCATAACTTGAAAACGGCCCTTGGAAAAAGGTATCGCCAAATTCTCAAAAAAATTTGGGCTTCCGAATTATCTGGAAAAAATAAGATCCAGGTGACCAATATGCTGGCCGTTCTTATACTGCTCTACACGTTTGGTGCAGTAAAATGGAACGTCGATGAGTTAAAACAACTTGATCGAAGCACACGCAAGATGATGACAATACAACGAAGTCTTCATCCTAGATCTTCCGTACCTCGAATATATCTCCCTCGCGATAAAGGGGGTAGAAGATTGCTAAGCTTTGTTATAGTGTCTTCATCGAAGAACGGTTCTGGCTACAGCCTGCTCAGTTCTAAAAAGCACGGATTCCCTTATGCGACTCGTACATCAACATGAAGTCGCCAATGCTTCGGTGTTTCCATACCATGCAGCAGATAGGGCCGCAGAGGAGCTTGACCTCCCATTTAATTCCAGCAACATTACACATGGCCTAGCATCACTAACACCTCTGGTGCTCAAAAGTCGTATACAGGAAGCAGAACATACGCTCCTACTAAGAGAACATGCTGAGAAACCCCTCCATGGTAAGTTCTACGGCATCCTACGTAGAGAAGAGCTCTCGATGGGTCTGTCCAACATGTTTCTCAAGTCTGCTGGATTGAGATCGGAGACCGAGGGATTTCTTTTTGCCTGTCAAGACGGCGTCATAGACACCTTAGTTTACCGCGAGCGCATAATGAATGTACCTGTACGCGATACCAACTGCCGAGCGTGCAAGCAAGAGCCCGAAACACTTGGACATGTTCTCAGTGGATGCTCTAAATATGCACGTTGCGCGTACATAGAGAGACACAATGCAGCTCTAAAAGTGATATATTACCATCTTAGGCATTTCTATGGTGTTGACCTATTGCCCGTCTTGCCATACGCCCAGGGGGAACTCGAGTCAGTTATGGAGAATGATCAGTGTAAGATCTACTGGAATTTCTCATTCTCCACCACTCAACGTATCAGTGCTACCAAGCCTGACATTGTCCTCCAAGATCTGAAGAACAAGATCATTTACGTGATTGAATTCTCGGCACCAGCCGATGGTAATATCACGGCAAAGGAGGGAGAAAAACAGGCGAAATATCAAGCACTTCTTTTCGAGCTGAGTAAGCTGTACCAAGGCTACAAAGTCCATCTTATAATTCTCATAATCGGCTGCCTTGGAGGTATGAAAGCTTCATTTATTAGCCAACTCAACAAGATTCCAGCTTGCCAGCGTCAGGCTCATTTCATCGCGAACCGGATGCAAAAGGCTGTTCTCCAGGGATCACTCCATCTGGTCCGTCAACACTGTTCCTCTTAAATTCTACAAAGATTGGTAGATCTAAAAAAGTATCCAGAGGTGAAACCTTCATCTCCAACTGTCTTGTCTGCCGCGTAAGGTCATCCGCGGCTAGAGACCTGACTCCAAGGAACAGTGTTGCCCGATGTTATCACGCGTACATTTCCCGCTCTTGCTTACCTTCTAAGACAGAAGGAGCAGAAGCGGATGACGTACACGTTCCAGTAGCTTTGGGTTTTGTTTTTTTTAAGGAATCATGATCGAAGCTTCCGGAGCCTACAACTTCTCTAATAATAATACACTTTATTGAAGATTATGGAAGTTATGGTCATTTATAATATCTGAGTCATCAGTTTGAAACAGAAAAACTTTTTTCATCGACATAATTCAAAGTTGACGCATGAATGGAAAATACTTTTCGATCATAAACTTTGGTTTGTCTATTATTGAGAAAAAAATAACTAATGCTTCCTCTATGAGGAAGCAAATACATTTGCTAACGGGAAGCAGAGTGCTCGTGAAATGAGCACAATATCATTATAAACAATATTATTGAAAAATCAAATATTTTCATCAACAAATTTTGTTAATGTTCCGAGTTTTTAAAAATTATTGTTCGAATTTAAAATTAAAATGATTGTATAAGAATTGTGTAAAAAAATAAATTTAAAAACAAGTGTGTTTATAAAAAGATTAAACTTTAATGAAAAATAGTTAAATTTTTAACCAAATAATCAATTTCTTTAGAAGACAGAATAATTCTTAACAAAAAGGGATAAGTTTTTTTTTCAGAATTCTTAAATATTCCATCGAAAAAATTAATTTTAAAGAAAAAATAGTAATTTTTAACAAAGAAACCAAATCGTCAACAAAATAGTTGAACTTCTAACAAAATTTCTGAATTTTCAACTCACAAAGATGTGTTCTTAACTAAAACGATTTTTCAACGGAAAAGATTAATTTTCTGCATAAATTTTTGAATGAGTTGTTGTATTTCCAACGAAAGAAGATGAATTTCCTGTAAATAAATACTGCAAATAAAAAGTTGAATTTTCAACCAAAAAATCTGCAAGCAAGAAAATAAATTGTTAACAAAGGAGGTCAACTTCCAATAAAAAGAAACATCAATTTTCAACCCGGAAGACTAATTTTTTGCA
>CAKNXH010066942.1:0-10162 GCA_932178445.1 Andricus quercusramuli | reverse complement strand
GGACGTGAAGGATGCTAGAAAAGTATGCCAGAACAGAAAAGTGTGGCAACAAATAGTTTATAAAAAGAATGTAAGTAGAGTGAATGACGTCTGAAACAAAAGACCTTAGATGCTAATGGCTTCGGGTGAGGGACCTCACATAACAACCTTGTGAAGCTCTTCACTTGAGGTGATCGCTGAAGAAGTCTGATTTGAATTAATGGTAAAAATAGTCATGTATCTCATATTTGAAATACTCTTATTTGTTCTGCTTGTACTTCTTAATGATTTCCGAGAATTTTTCATTTCATCATAGTTGAATGGAAAAGTTCCCAAAAAACCTATATCTGAGAAGTTTTGTTTCCAAAAACATGCAAAAGGTTTGACATCGCAGGAAAGAATTCATTAGCCTCAGATAGTGGATATAAATATAAAAACTATTAGTTTGATCAGCCTGATTAAACTTGCCAACAAAATCCAGATGAACCAAAAATGTGAGAGTTAGAATGTAGCCGGCGATCTTCATTTTTTCTCTTGGTGTTTAATAGATTTCGTGAATTTCGACTTAGAATTCTTGAATATTTGTACTGCTATGTATATTCAAACACTATGTATTTTCATCAGACTACTACGAGTCAATTTGCGCCGTGGAAATTTTTTCCACGAAACTGCCACGTTTTGTAAATAGGCGTTATTTGCACATGAGTGATAAATACGTGTAAGTTCTGAATGACTTACTTGTATAAATTCATATTTCTAATAGGTAAACATCCAGATATCGAAAAATCGCGTAACAGTCAAGAAATAAAGATAAGGAAAAATTTTATCTATCATTTTGGTGTCAGTAAACATATCGTTGATTATTATCACATCATATTTGCTTAAAGTTTTATTATTGCGTGTAATTTTGTTGATATATCATAAAATGAGCAAGTTAAACGCTTTTTAGAAAAGTATGTTTTTACGCACTAAAAATGTAAAGACAAGAAACTTTGACTATAAATTGAGACGGACTAAGATTACCTGAGATTACTTTGGATTACATAGGATAACTATGGAATGCATGAAATAAAATATAAGAATTTTTAACGAACAAGTTGGATTTTGAAATAAAAACGACGCATCATTTCTACTACAAAAAGAATTCAACAAAATAAATTGATTTTCTGCTAAAAAAAACAAATTTTCGACCAAAAATGGAATAGTTAGTTTTTTCAGTTGAAAAATTAGTCTTAGACAAAAAACATTTTCAACTATAAATTCATAAACTATTCGGCTTAACAATGTGAATTACTCCCAATTATTTGTATTACTCTTGATTACATGCTAATTACTTACATATTATCTAAACTAATTCGATTTAGCTGGATTAAAAATGGATTACCCTGGATTATAAGTGGATTACTTGGATTACTTTTATTACTCCGAAATATCTGGATTACTCTGTATTAAAAAATATTTCTCGAATAGTCTGAATGTTAGTATCTATATGTATTTTCAAACAAACAATCACATGAACAATCAAAAGCAAATTATGTTCACAAGTTGAAGCTCAAACTAGAAAAGATCAATTTTTATTTAGAACAATCAATTTCGAACCAAAAATAAAATGGTCACAAGTTAAGTTACAAAAAGTGATTATAAAAAAAATAAATTTAAACAATATGAGTGATGAATTTTTAACCTAAGGAATGATAATAGTTATAATGCTTCCACGATGATTTAATATGATAAAAGGAGGTATTTCAGGTTCCAATCATGTCCAAAAATAGGAATCTTGCCGATGATTCGTGTACATTGCAGTTCACTTCTTCAGTTCAGTTTAGTGAACTTCAATGTTCACGAAACGTCGCGTCGGCAAGATTTCCAGTTTTGCACACGATTGAAACTCGAAACTAGTCCTTTCATCATAAAGAAATTATATTTTTTTCAATTTATTGCAGAAAAAAAGAAATATTATCAACCCTAGTGCCAATTAAGAAATGTTCTTCACCACGAAGAAATGAGATTTTATTTAAAATTAAGTGATCATTAAACTTTTCATTAAATCTGCCATCACCTTTCTCAAGAGCATTTCCTTCAATATTCAGATTTCAAACAAGAATTTAAACTCACCACAGATGCCTCGAAGTAGGCTGTGGGAGCCATACCATCACAAGAAAAGGACGGAATGGAGATGCATATAGCCTATTACACAAAGGCAATGAGCGATTGTGAAATAAGCTACATACATATGATCAGGAGGAAGCCTTTCGGTGTTGAGGACCCGGGCACCAGACTTCTTGAGTGGCAAATAAAATTAAAAACCCACGATTTTATTTTAGAATAAAAGCTGGGAAAATTCAATCGCTGGGTCGAGGCCCTGTCTCAAAATTCAGTGCTCGACCATCGTGAGGTCCAGCCAGTTCAAACCTAGTAAAACGAAACTGACTGCTCTGCCCAAGCCACCTGCGAACCCAACTACCAAGAAATTGGACAAAAGCACCAAACCTCAAGCAGGACATCAGCTGAATCCGAGAAAGAAGGCAAGGCCAGTTCTAAATCTATATGACAGTTTCCGACATCCGAGCAGTTTGAAGGCACCTAAAATGGACGGAAGCACAATTGCATCAAGGCTGCGAAATGGATATCCTACACTCAAAATAAAAAAACGCCCTCTTCCAGTAAAGAGTCCTCTCTATCCAAATCATCATCTGAAGTAGGGAATAATAAAGATTCTGTTGCCCCCGTCTAAAGAAAGACTCACAGCGTCCTGTCAGACGCAGGATAGCTTAGAGTTAATACAGATTCCAAGTTTGTCATCCACATCGCAACCGTCTGGATGCCTGAACCGGCATAGAACGGCTGAAAAACTACGACACAAATGCCCGTTGCCAACAAAGACAAATTCTTAGAATTAAATAGGCTTCAGAGCCGACACAGGTGACATGTAACAATCTTCCTGGCCACCAAGGTTTAGAAGGAAACAAAGAAGCGGATAAACTAGCGAAAGATCGAACGGAGCAAGATTCCGCACAAGGAACCCGCACCTTCTAGACCGAAACTTCAAGTTTTCATCGTAAGGACTCTTCACCTCCGCAACAAATCATAGTGGATATCAGCCCACCTCAGGTGGACAGCGAGGACAGCGATGTTGAGCACATTCATGGATTTAAACTGAAGGATTTAGATAAATCAATAAACAATTTTAACAAATCGCTTGCAGAGCACCAATCCTGATTATGCGTTGAAGGAGGCATTGATTCCGTCATTCAGATTCCTTGCACTTATGTCTCTGAAGATAAAAATAATCAAGAACTTTTGCGAAAATTGAAAAAGCAAGATCCCTGCGAAGAATTTTATCATGGCAAATTCACGCTCAAAGTTAACAGCTTCTTAAAGGTTTTAGAAAAACATCAAAAATTACTGCAGCAGGCCGAAGAATTCAATAAACCCTCTCAAACAGAGGTCCATACAAACATAGTCTGTATCAAGTTCGTAGCAAATCAGCGACAAAATAGCGTGCGTTCCATGGGCGTTCCCGAAGAAATTAATTCTCATCAGATGAAGGACCCTGTATCAAAATTATTCTCACCGGTTTCAAAACTGAACCTTGAGGTATCCTATAAAAACTCACCTAAACCCCAGAACAAAAAGAAGGATCCTCAGAAATCTGCTCATATCAAACTGAAGTTTTTAACGTAAACCATCAAGGGAAAGAGCCGTTGACATAGCGCGGTGACAATTACGCTCATTTCACTCCAGCAGACTGCGAACCTACGAATTCGATCGCTATGCTCCTGGTGGCTAACGAGCGTATTGATCTACAAGACCTCTAGAAAAGCCGACCTCAGAAAGACAAGTCATGGTCACCTATGACGGTCGATACAAGATGAATTATATCGTTGTGAGAACGAAAAATTTCGAAGAACTTGGCTGGAAGGACGTGATTGCTGATCTAGGGAACCTTCGCCTCGCTCATGGGACTTTCTTGGTTCGCTGACCCAAGATGAAATGCGCGACACCTTTACCTTTATTCTCTGGCGTGGTGATATCCAGGTCACTTTTTGTCATGGTAAAACTGAAGTGCCCCTGGAGGACTTAAGACAAGAAATAATAATGAAATGTAACGAAAGTCTAGTAGGAGGACACAAATGAATGCCAAAAACATGTAGGTGCGTCCGAGAATGATTCGCATGGCTAGGCCTGCTGGACAAAATAAACAACTACATACGAAATATTCATGATCCATGGAGTTGAAGCACTAACCGATAATCGTAATGTAATTCTGGAAAGTAAGGAGCCTCGCGATTTATGAAGCATGCCGACAAGCGTGAGGTATTTAAGATGTAAGACGGTTGAAAGAATGAAAACAATGTATTATTTTCCTTCATCTATATAAATCAACTGTATAATTATGATTAGGAATCTACAAAAAATTAGGCCAGCCTAAGAGTATTTCGTTAAACAAGTACTATACTGTTATCAAATGTTATTCAATTAAAGGTATGAATAAATTTTAATTGATAAACTTCAAATTGAGTAAATTAAAGACTATCTAAATGCAAGCATTATTCATAGGGAAGAAAAAAAAATCAGAATCGTTCAATTGTCCTAAAATGAATGGTTCGTGTCTTTGGATCCTTCTATTGTATGCGCAGCGACCGGCCTTGGACAGGACGAAAATCTGTCCGAAGGAATTTTAGTATCTGAGGACTCACTGTTTTCATGAACGTGAAAAAATATCAGAATTTCCTTGAGACATATGGTCACAGAACCAAATCTCTACTGGAGAATTGCAAAGTTACACTCGGCGAAGTCTGCGTTAACATCTCTGAAACTCACCAATTGAATAGGAAACATAATGCTGCTGAAAACCATTTGAAGGACGTTTGACTCTAGATGGAAAAACTGAAGAAAAAATGTAGAATTTTTATGGGAGATCGAGAAGAAATCAGAGGCATTCAGTGATCACGAGGCATTCCGCAAAAATCTTTGAAAATTTACTTGTATGTCTTATATTTAATTAGGTTTATTAACAATCCTGGGATTGATAACATATTTTTTCTCTCTCAAATCTCTATAGTAATATTAGCCTATGTCGCTTGTATTAGAAAGAAGCGATCTGGAAGGTACAGTATTATTAACGTCAAACGAATTACTCCAAAATCGAAGAAGCTGACCTCGGACAACACCATGAAGGTGAGTTAGAATCCAAAGATATCTACAAAAGTCACTAACACGAATTCAACTCAAATCCTCTCCAAGGAAATCATCCAGCGGGCTTCTAAAAAAGCAGACAATACATCAAGGGTATCGGGAATGCCCCTGCCCAAGGTACAACTACTGTTGCAAATGCTTCAAATCCATGTGAAGTGATTAATGATAGTGAGTGATCCCTATGAAAACAAAAGAGGAAGAAAATGCATGTAGTATATTTTTATTTAATTTTGATCCAACTTCAGGTTACAAGGATTATTATGTTTTATTTTACAATTTTCTCATTGAGTTAATGATACACAGTCTGCAGTGATTCGCTATTTTCAAGAAATTTCATTGAAAGGTGTGGAAAGGTTGGGTAATATCTGCGTACATGACATTCCCTAATTTGATCTGATGTCCTATTCTCAACATCACCGCTTATCATATTCATTTTCATTCTTGAATGATTTCTATCTGTCTTATAATTATATTCCACGAAGGAACCCAGCATACACCAGTATTGCAAAAACGTCACAATTGGATGTTGATATCAGAATATATTTGTTTGGTTTTCGGCTCGTCTCCAAGAGAGGGCGTCCTTGAGGACCGTCGAGGTCCCTCTCGTCGACTGTTGCGCACCTACTTCCCCCAGTTACTCTTCCCACGTCGCCCCGAGCGGACGTAGGTCGGCGCGTATGTGGCTACGCGATAGCCACATAGTGTAGCTCCTCGGTGTACTCTCTCATCGTGTGACAGCCAACGAGGCGTATATGTACGGTACGAATGTGTACGAATGTGTGGTGCAGTGTGGTGTAGTGTGGTGGATTAAATAAACCATTGATCTCAGCAACATTTGGCGTCTCTTATTTCGTGTGCTCTCCAGCCACCCCCTCCCTCCAGCAAAGAGAAACAATATTCTTGGCTTGGCATGGGTACAAATTTACCATTCTCTACAAGCAATCGAATTACTGGAGAATTACAAAGTGACACTCGGTGGAAACTACATTGACATCTTCAAATCTTACCAATTGACTAGAAAACATGATGTTGCTGAAAATCGTTTGAAGGACGTTTGACTCTAGATGGAAAAACTGGAACGTAGGAACAAAAAACCTTCATACACAAAACCTACTGACAAACATCACACGACGGAGAGCATCTCCGATGGTAGGATTTCTTGCAGTAATAATCAGACCTGTTGCAGGACTTGTCAACTATGATGATGATGAGCAACTATAAGACGCAAAAGTCAACGAGGTGAATGATGCGCAAAAGAATTCATCTTTCTCATTGGGCAACAAACCTATGTTTTGAGAGATGATTTTTAGCAAATGCATCCAGGCGAAGAAGATCAAGAAACTACACAAAGCCTTCAAATCAAATGCTCAGAATGATGGGTGCCGGATTGGACAGATACACAAAATCAGCCGCTCAACTCCTAGATGCCATATACGACGCTAGAAGAGGACATCTGCATCCCTCTCTGTTAACAACCAGCCAACTAGAGGTTGTACCTCAGGAAATATTTCTGACCAACTCTGGCCGGGCGTATATAAATTTTAATTCGAGATATATCACCGTTGATGAATCTCAAAGAACCTACATGCTAACGACTGAAGATCAATTTTTGGAATGTAAGTACCAGTAGCAATATTATCTCTGCAAAGGAGATCTTAGCATCCACGAGAAACCGTCCAGTAAAACTTGCGAATGTGAGCTGTTGCTCCATCCAACACAAGACAAATTTAAAATCTGCGATATCAAAATTTCATACTAGAGCGACTCATATTGTATCAAGGTGAAGACTTAAGCGGGATGGATTTGCTCTTTCGACAGAGAGCAGTCAGCAGAATTATTCTGCCAAATGCATCTAATATTAAAAATTCATTTATCACAATTTGAAATAGTCCAACTAGCTCGAGGCTGTATATTGAAAACAGAGTCCTAAATTTTAACCAGTATTTGAGTTAACCCACAATCTACAGAGTTCATTTATGAGCCAACTCTACATTTGAACCAAACAAAAATATCACATTTCGTTGGACACAATAACAAAAAGATTAACATCACGGAATCAATGCTTATAAGATCATCAGAAGAAGACGTTACCCACTGAAAAAAAATAAAGAATTCTTATGGGAGATCGAGAAGAAATTGAAGCATTCAGGGATCACAAGGCATTCTGCAAAAATCATTGAACTCTTACTCGTTGGTCGGCTTAGGTTTATTAAGAACCCTGGGATTAATTACCTATTTCTTCTTTCTCAAATCTCAATAGTCGTTTTAGCCTGTGGCTCTTGTATTAGCAATAAGCAAGCTAGGAGGTACAGTATTAGTGACATCAAACAAATTACTGAAAATTTCGAAAAAGCTTACCCCGAACAACACCATGAAGATGACTTACAGTCCAAAAATATCTCAAACGGCCACTAACATGAATTCAAATCAGATCCTTTCCAAGGAAATCATTCAGCGGGCTCCTGAAAAAGCAGTCAGTACCACTACACAGAAGCAGCTAGAATTGAATATAAATTACATTACGTTCTGGTATAATAACTAAGGTGCTTATTTGAATGCAGAATTTAAAAATCACTACTAAGCCCGTATATGTCTATACAAAAAAGCGTCTAAGCCAACGATTGTTTAAGCCGCGACATGTTCCGAGAAGTTATCTCATAAGTTTATTACCTTCTTACATAAGCTCAGAAATTTAACTGTAAGTAAATACTTAGTCCAACTAGCATTGGAAAGAAATGTTCATTTCGACCCCGTTATCAAGGACAATAACAGAAATGCCCAGGGTGGGTTTGTTATGTACCGTCCTGGTAGGTGCAATTTCTTATCTCCCAACGTCCTTTCTGTGTGAACAACCTATTTATTTGTACAGCTGATCTGACTTATAATAATTAACCTCAAATAATAATATTCAAATAGGGGAGACTACCCTACAGTAGATGATGGTTCTACAGTATATAATCCCTAACTATAAGCACAAATATAAGTAAAATAATAAATTATAATTTTAGTACATTAACACGTATCTTGTCTTAACTATTAATCACATTCAATTTATTATTTAACATTCATTAGTATTTTTAGTTGATGATTATTATCTATTGTAGGATGATTATCTACTGTAGAGTGGTCTCTCCTAACCGTTGCCTCATTAACAATTTCTTATTTATACGAAATTTTGTGAAAATCAGGAACTGAGGATAATTGATAGTTATTCTCATCGCAGTTCTTTACTACTTCTTGCACCGACAAGAATCGCTACGGAATCCGGAAAAACGCAGTTTCTCATAAACGTCTGCGCTAGACGCGGAACTGAGCTGGGCCGCGACTTTATTAATAATTTACGTTAGACATTAGTCAGGAACGACCTTATCAAACGGTAGTCCGAACCGACCCCTTATTTTTTATGAGGTATCAACTGACGTCGCCCTTCAAACTGCACAAAGGGATATGCGCTTCTACCAAATTCAGACAAACTGGCATGGCATCAAATGATGACATCATCGGACCTAATTTGACAAATTCAACTGAGACACACAGACAGATTTATGGATAGACGTATGACGTTTTTGGATCTGTGGTCGACCTAGGACAGAGCGAAAATTTAAGTCACATGACGGCGTGCAGACGTGTAGCCATTTAAATTCGAATCCAGCAGATGTCGTTTTCCACCGCCAATGATGTTTACATTCTGACAATTAGCTTACTGCACCCAGATTAGAAACGGCGAATTGGTTCCAGTGCATTTCTCAACCAAGTGCAACGGTCCAGGGAAAAATGCTGACCTGACAAATTACATCCTTCGCCAAAAACTAGAGACAGTGCGTCTCTTACACAAAAGAATACACTTTTTGTCATTGAGGTTCAATGGTAATAGGGCAGTCGAAAAAGGGAACATATTGAATTAATAAGATGTTAATCACGATCCCACAAAATTTAACAAATTACTGAAATTAATTTGGCAGTGTGAGCCTCCGGTACATTATATTGATCAGAGTTCTTTCACAGGTGTCTAAAATTAAAAATCACAATCTCTTAGGTGAAAGTTAGTTATTTACATCGACATACAATTTTCAAAGATAATAATTCAGATCAAAATCCGAGGAAAAAGATACAATCATGTTTCAATGTTTAAATTCAATTTTGATCAAACTTGAGGCCACAAGGATTATTATGTTTCATTTTACAATTTTTTCATTGCTCCAGTATTGCGGAAACGTTACCATTGGGTGTTGATATCACAATATATTCTTGGTTTGGCGTGATACAAATTTACCATTTCCTACAAGAAATCAAATTTCTTCATCGGCGGGAAAATAGTATGTTCCAAACTAGAATTGCCAGTTCTGATTTGGCTCAGGAATAAGCCGAATATATGCAATTTTTCCAAGTGCATATCCTACTACTTTATCAGCAGGAGTCGTGCCCGCAGGAGAACTGCACCTGGCATGAAGAGTTGGCTACTGAGGGGAAGTCCGAGTAGGTGAATCTTGTCTGGCAGGATAAGAAGAAGCAGAATTATGTTCACTATTGGGATTCCATTCGGACTTCAGTAAATCGTTATTTGCAAAAGCTATAAAACTGTTTGGGAAGCTTGAGTAATATTTGCCGAGAGGACAACAGTTGACAATACAATATATTCTTCGTTTGGCCCAAGCGCATAATTCCTATGATCTATTCGGATTCGAATTGGATCATAGGCAGGAAAAAGGTATCTTCGAAATTCAAATCGTTGGTTCTGATTTGATCACAATTTGGCCAGGTGAATATTGTCTGTTATTAGAAGAAGAACCGAGTTTACGTTCGCTATGAGGATTCCATTTGGGCTGTAGTGAATCGTAATATTCTGGTTTGATTATTTGGCCAGGTGAACGTTGTCTGTCATAAGAGCAAGAACCAGGGTTACCTTTGCTATGAGGATTCCATTTGAGAGACAGTGAATCGTAATTTTCTGGTTTGATTATTTGGCGAGGTGAATGTTGTCCGC
>CAKNXH010066939.1:0-16242 GCA_932178445.1 Andricus quercusramuli | reverse complement strand
TAGATCACATATTCGTAACATCCATATAGAACAGTATAGAGGTCGGGACATAGCGCGATGTTTGAAAAATCCCGTTCGAAATATACGTATAGAACATGGTGGAATTTCTGTTTGGAATTCCATATGAATTACATATTGGTAACATCCACATAGATTTGTACAGAGGTCGGAACATAGCGAGATGTCTGAAAAATCCTGTAAGAAATCTCAATATGGAACCTAGTAGAAATACTGTTTGGAATTCCATATAGATCGCATATTCGTAAAATCCATATAGAGCAGTGTAGAGGTCGGCACATAGTGCGATGCTTGAAAAATCCTTTGCAAACATTAAAATCCTTTGGAAACATCAGGAATCTATCAATTGAGTAGCAAAATAATGTGGGACTTCGAATTCGAGTAGCAAAAAAATCCGGTACTTCAATTTCAAGGAGCTAAAAAATCGGGCATTTTTCATTCCTGTGGCAGAATAATCTATAAATTCATATCCAAGTACGAAAAAAATCCAGTTCTTCAATTACGAGGTGCAAAAAAATTGGGAATCTAATAATCGGGCAGCAAAGTAATCTAGAACTTGGACATCAAGTAGCAAAAAATCTGACACTTTATTTTTGAAGAGCGAAAAATTCGAAAATGTATTGTTTGGTTAGCAGAATAACCTATTACTTCAAACTTGAGCAGCAAAAAAATCGAGTACTTTAATTTCGAGGAGTAAAAAAATCGGGAATTCAATAATCGGTAGGAAAATAATCTAGAACTTGGAAATCAAGTAGCAAAAAATCTGACACTTTATTTCCGAGGAGCAAAAAATTCGGAAATGTATTGTTCGGGTAGCAAAATAATCAATTACTTCAAATTTGAGCAGAAAAAAATTGAGTACTTCAATTTCGAGGAGCAAAAAAATCGGGAATCTAATAATCGGTTGAAAAATAATCTAGAACTTGAAAATAAGGTAGCAAAAAATCCGACACTCGATTTCCGAGAAGCAAAAAATTCGGAAATCTATTTTTCGAGTTGCAGAATAATCTATTACTTCAAATTTGAGCAGCAAAAAAATTGAGTATTCAATTTCGAGCAGCAAAAAAAATCGGGAATCTAATGATCGGCAGCAAAATAATCTAGAACTTAGAAATCAAGTAGCAAAAAATCCGACACTTTATTTCCGAAGAGCAAAAAATTCGAAAATGTATTGTTCGGGTAGCAAAATAATCAATTACTTCAAATTTGTGCAGCAAAAAAGTTGAGTACTTTAATTTCGAGGATGAAAAAAATCGGGAATCTAATAATCAGATAGCAAAGTAATCTAGAACATGGAAATCTAGTAGCAAAAAATCCGACACTTTATTTCCGAGGAGCGAAAAATTCGGAAATGTATTGTTCGGGTAGCAGAATAATCAATCACTTCAAATTTGAGCAGCAAAAACATTGAGTACTTTAATTTTGAGGAGCAAAAAATCGGGGATCCATTATCCGAGAAGGTGAGTTATCTGTAATTCTCGGAGTTTAAATTCCGTTTCAACTTTAAAATAAGAACTAACAATAGTTTTATCGTTTGAATAAATATTTGCAGCTAAATATAGCATATAACATTTTTATACCTGTAATGATGTACACATTGGTGATAAAAAGTATTGTCTCAGGCAGTTAAACTTGAGTAGATTGTACAGATAATTTTTAATCTAATAAAATGCAACTCTTACGTGAATATATACTTACGGGGTAAATTATAGAAGGGGTGAATGTTTAAGTGTTCAGTGTTCAATTTAGAGTTCTGAATCCTCTTTACGTCGTTTAAGGTTGTTTTTACACTTGTAGAACGTTTTTGGTCATGAGGGGTAGGTATGTATGACTAAGGGGTAATTTTTTGGGACACGTATTATATGTCATCGGAGAGTATAAAAAGAGCAAGAAATTCCCGCCAACTGTGTATTATGAATATTATTGTTTTTGATGCGTTTAGAAAGTATATGTAAGTTCCGCTACATTCTACGTCGAAGGTTAGTTTTTGAGACAATTCATAAAAGGGGTAAATTTTCAAGGGTTGAATAATTAATTCAAAGTTCTGAATCATCTTTACGTTACTCAAGGTTGTTTTTACACTTTTATAACATTTTTGGTCACGAGGGGTAGGTATGATTGAATTAGGGGTAGTTTTTTGGAACACGTATTATATGTTATCGGAGAGCAAAAAAAGAGCAAAGAATTACCGCCAACTGTGTTTTATGATTATCATTGTTTTTGATGCTTTTTATAAGTATATGTAAGTTTCGCTACATGAATTCACGTAGAAGGGCAGCTTTTGGGATAAATTATAAGAGGGATACATTTTCAAGTGTTAAATAATTGATTTAGAGTTCTAAATCATCTTTACGCTATTCAAGGTTGTTTTTACACTTTTAGAACATTTTTGGTCACGAGGGGTTGGTATTTATGACTTAGGCTTAGTTTTTTGGAAGACGTATTATATGTTTTCGGAGAGCAAGAAAAGAGCAAAAAACTTCCGTCAACTGTGTTTCATGAATGTTATTGTTTTTGATGCGTTTAATAAGTATATGTAAGTTCCGCTACATTAATTTACGTGGAAGGGTAGTTTTTGGGAGAAATTATAAAAGGGGTAAAGTTTCAAGAGTGGAATAATTAATTCAGAGTTCTGAATCATCTTTACGTTATTCGAGGTTTTTTTACACTTTTAGAACATTTTTGGTCACGAGGGGTAGGTATGTATGGCTTAGGGGTACTTTTTTGGGACAAATATTATATGTCATCGGAGAGAAAAAAAAGAACAAAGAATTACCGCCAACAGCGTTTTATGAATATCATTGTTTTTGATGCGTTTTATAAGTATATGTAAGTTCCGCTACATAAATTTACGTGGAAGGGTAGTTTTTAGGGAAAATCATAAGAAGAGTAAATTTCCAAGTGTTAAATAATTGATTCAGAGTTCTGAATCATCATTACTTCATTCAAGGTTGTTTTTACACTTTTAGAACATTGTTGGTCACGAGGGGTAGATATGTATGACTTAGGGGTAGCCTTTCGGGGCACCTATTATATGTTATTGCAGAGCAGAAAAAAAGCAAGTAATTCCCGCCAACTGTGTTTCATGAATATTTTTGTTTTTAATGCGTTTTATAAGTATTTATAAGTTCCGCTACATAAATTTGAGTGGAAGGGTAGTTTTTGGGAAAAATTATGAAAGGGGTACATTTTGGAATGTAAAATAATTAATTCAGAGTTCTGAATCATTTTTAAGTTGTTTAATATTGTTTTTACGCTTTTAGAACATTTTTGGTCACTAGGGTTTTTTTTTTTTTTTTTTTGTAGAGGAGGTGAGAATGCATTTACGCACTTTCGCATTACTTCAAGGAAATGGGAGTAAGGCCACTAAGTCGTGCTTCGACTTCCACTTTTGAGCGCCAGCTTGGCATTCTTCCGATCATCATCCAACCAGGATACACGCATCGTCCTCAGTAGTGTGGTGGTACCACACAACGGGCTCGTCGGCCCTCGGCATCCTGGTTGGGTATTGTTTGTCTAGGTAGCGCGTCCTTGAGGCTTCCTCGACAAGGTTGCCTTTTGGAACGCCCTACACCTCATTGTCCCGGGACGATGGTCTGTCCGGGGCTTATCTTCGTTTGTGGCGCAGAGGTAGCACTCCGGCGAACTTTCGCAAGCCGCAACCCTATGGCCCTCTTTGCCACATGTCCAACATGACCTCGAGCGGTCTGGGCCATCGCAACCCGCTGCCATATGGCAGAAGCCCAGGCAGCGGTAGCACGGAACCCTTTACGCCTTTTTATGTACACGACAGGACACCCACCCCACCTTCAGATGTCCTGTGCGTACCAACCTCGCGGCCAGTTCCTCGGCCAGCTCCACGAAAGCCTTCAGGTTGCCCCTGAAGGGTTTTCTTGTGAGGCTGACCTTCACTTCTCCAGCATCCCGACTTCCGTAGTGGCTCCTAACGGCCGCTTCGACTTCATCGGCCTCCGCTGTTGGATCGAGGTCCAGGACCTCGATCTCGATACGGGGCACGAGCTCGCGCATAGTATCCCCCAACTCAACAGCCTCCCTCACTGCAGCCGAAAATTCGGCCCTGCCCTTTGCTGCAGGTCCAAGCTCCACAAGGACCTCTCCATTTCTGGTATGCCTGACACCCTTGATTTTTACACCAAGGGTGTCCGGTTTCACCTTCTGTTTGAGGTCCTTGAGGACCTCGGCATAGCTTAGACCCTCGGCCGGTTTGATAAGAACCGCCTCGGGTCGAGCTTGTGTCCGCACCTTTTTCCTCGCCTGTTCCCTGATGTTAATGTCAGGCCTGTCCTCTCCGTCTGTCTTCTTCGGGGTCGAGGACGCTGCTGTTGCAGCGTGCGTCCTCGGCCTCTTTTTCTTTGGTGTAGAAGATCCTGCCTCGATGGGGCTCAGGGTGGACTCCCGTTCGCGCTTCCGAGCGGGAGTTTCCATTGCTTCTTCTGTCTGGGTCCCCGTTTGACTGGTTTCTTTCACCGCTTTATTTCTCTTTTTAGTACCCGCCTTTTCCTTTTGTTTTGCTGCACCTTCCACTCCAAAATCCTCTATCGCCTGACTGTAGGATTCTTTGGCGTAGCGCAATTTGCGTGCCAGCTCGTTCATTAGGTCAATTGCCTCCTCCAGTCCGTTCTTAATAAGATTAAACATATTTCGCCTGGTATCGCTAAATTCCTGCATCTTGCACAGTACACCAGATAGCTCGGCAAACATTTTTTTACCCTCCTTCATCCCTTTCACCGCGTCCACATAAGCCCCCTGAGTGATGTCGAGTTCCCACACTTCATCAGACACTCCCTCAGACTCCTCAGATCCACTTCGATTCAAATTTTGTACATCATCCATTTGAATTCCCACGAGTAGCTAGGAAAATAAAAGTCCACTTCCGCAGAGCTCCGCATGCGGGGGTAAGGTCTGTATACTCTAGAAGGCGACCTGATATCCTAAAGACACCGTTTGAGACACCACACCCCTGGTGCAATGCAGCCTTCGGCACGGTGGATTAACGCCTTGGTTTGGAGGTTTTTCCTTC
Organism: Andricus quercusramuli; assembly: GCA_932178445.1. Lineage (NCBI taxonomy): Eukaryota > Metazoa > Arthropoda > Insecta > Hymenoptera > Cynipidae > Andricus > Andricus quercusramuli. The sequence continues at coordinate 11,183 of CAKNXH010066939.1, read as the reverse complement.
GGGACCATCCCTGGACCCTTGCCTGCGATTGCTTATTGAGTAGTGAAACCGTATTCAGCAGAAACCCTCGGTACAGGGGCGCAACAGGAAGCGGTCGTGGTTTTTTTTCGGTGTGTCCTTCACCCAGTCTGTTTGGTCCACGGGGCCTATTTTATTTCAGCCCTACCCTCTGTTTCCAGCGAGCATTCCCCTATCCGCCACCCGGGGACGCGCCACGTATGGGTTACAGTATGGTATGTATGACTTGGGGGTAGTTTTTTGGCACACGTGTTATATGTTTTCGGAGAGAAAAAAAATGCAAAAAAATATACCCTAATGGTTTATTTCATTATAATAATTTTTAGTTTGTTTTCATAGGTGGCGGCGCTGAGTGGACGTCGTTCTAGCGCCGCTGCCCTTATCTTAGAAGTTTGAAGAGCAAAAAAATTTTTTTTTGAGTATAAAATTTGCACAAAAAACGCAAAAAAATAGGGCGTTTTCCATTTTTCATTTTGCCTTGGGTGCGGCGCTGAGTTGATGGACCTGATATTTCGCATTATTCTGCACTGTCAGGTTACGGAGAATTCGTAGCTGCGAATCAGAGTCAATGGTACATAAGACTGTGCAGTGAAATTTTACGGCATTCACAACTGCGCAGTGCACTTACATGGCCCTTACAGATGCATAGCTACGCGGCGCTTATAACTGCGCAGTAAGGTAAGGGGTTATTTCAGATGCGCAATATAGTTGCATAAAACTTACATCTGTGCCGTAGGGTTCTATGAGACCTACGGATGCGCAGTACAGTGACACGGTAGTTACGGTTGCACAATAATGTCAGAGGATGCATATATATGCACAGTGCAGTTAGGTATCACTTGTATCTGTACAGTACAGTTATATTCCACTTCCAAATACGCAGTGCAGTTGCACGGCATTTATGCCTGCGCAGCAAGGTTAGGGGTTACTTTCATATTCGCAGTAGAGTTACATAGCAATTATGTCTGAGCAGTAGAGTTCAATGAAACTTACGGATGCGATGTACAGTTACGCGACATTTATAGTTACGCAGCAAGGTCAAGGGGTACTTGTGGATGCGCAGTACAGTTGCATGGCACGGACATCTGTACAGTAGAGTTATATAGTACATATGGATGCACAGTTCAGTTACACGGCACCAATGGATGCGAAGTAAGTTTGGTAGGGTACTTTTAAATGCTCATTACAGTAACACAGCGCTTATTTCTGCGCAATAGAGTTCTATGGCATTTGTGGGTGCCCAGTACACTTATAAAGCATTTATGTCTGCATAAGTTATATGTGCGTCTGTAAATTTCATGTAACTGCAATGTGCAGCTGTAAGTGCCATGCAGCTTTACTGAGCAGCCCTATGTGACATGGAAATGTGATGCGTAGTCATAAATGCCGTGTGATTTGACTGCGCAGACTAATGTGAGGTATCATTTTTCAGCGCATCCTTAGTTCTTGTCGAAAACTTTTGCGCAATCTCAAGTTAACTCAATAATTTCAATACCTCAAATTAAACTCTCTCTTTCTCAAATCGCCTTTGTCAATTTCTTAAATATAATTCAAGAAACCTTTCAAGTTGGATGCGATAGTAAAGGGATCCTCGAAGGTCCGTTTCGGACCCGCACTCTCAAGAATTTAAAGGTTGCGGGTTCGGAACCGGATCCTTGATAATTTGTAAGGCCCGGATCCGCACCTGCATTTTAAAGAAATTGAAGGGTTCGGGTTAAGACCTGGACCCTCAAGAATTTAAGTGGTTCGGGTCCGGACCCGACCCTTAAGGAAGTAAACGGGGAACTTTTTTTTGGTCCCTAAAAACGCATGTACACTGAACGAAGAATTCCCGTTTCATTCGGGTTTGCCCACCAAAAGTTCGGGCGCCCGCCCAAATACTTCTGGGGCCTGCACGACTGATTAGGGCGATTCGAGTCATCAACCGCGTTGGATGTTGCGCGTTCGACGTTTGCGCAGATGTCATGAAAGTTAGTCGTTCATTATTAATCAGAATAAATCAAGTTGCTCATATTTAGAAGCACACAAAACATTTAAACATGAGCTTTTTAGAATTGTTCTTGAAAATTTATTCTCAATAGTATTTATTATTCACCTTTTTAAGATGGTAAAATTATTTAATTCCAAATTTAAAGCATTATTAGTTAAATCATTTCAAGTTTATAGAAAATGTTAATAGACGAATTATTGCAAATGGATACATTAAAAATTGCAGTCAAATCTCACTTTTAAAACGTCAAAAATTGTAAATATTGCGAAGTTTTCAATGTCCAGTTTAAAAGTCTTCAAAACAGAATAAACTTAAATTTTAAAGCCTTCCAAATGAGAGTACCTGGTCGACTTAACCTCAACACTCGACTTCCCCTCACGTCGCTAAATGAGGCCGAGATGCGCGTCATGCCTTTCTAGCGGGGGGAGGGGGTCATTGTCCTAATCAGGAATGAAATACGAAATATAAATTTTTTTAATTTTATAATTAGGAGTTTAAAAATATTTTATTCGGAGTCTACGTTTCTTGGCGATTCCAACGATATGTCACTTGCAATCGAACGATTGAAATTAGTGTGATTACCGAGCTTGTTGCGATCGCACGGCAAGCTTCACACTCGTCTAGAATCGCCAACTTTTCCTACTTGATGCACAATATACTATTCAATTAAAAAAAATAGTTTTCAATCAAAGGAATTAATTTTCAATCAAAAAGATTAATTTTGTATCAAAAAAGATCATTTTTAAACAAAATACATACATTTTTAACCAAATTGGAATTTTGAAAGAAATTTCAAAGTAACAGTTAAATTTTCAAACACATACAATTATTTTTAACCGAAAAGGTGAGTTAGTCTCTAAGAAGTTTAATATTCCACAGAAATTTTGAACCAAATAGCTAAATTTTCAAGTGAAGAAGATAAATGTTGAATTTTCAGTTCCAAAAATTCATTAAAAAAATACACAATTTTCAACAAAATATTTACATTTTCAACCAAACAGATAAATTTTCAACAAAGAAGATTACATTTCTACGAAAAAAGAAATTTTCGACAAAAAATCGAATAGATAAATTTTCAGTATTAATATTCAAATATTAATTTTTGACGAAATAAATTAATTTTTCAACCAAATTTTGAATTTTTCAAGGAATTTCAACTTAATTGGTTAAACTTTAAACCAAAAGGGTAAATTAGTCACCAAGAAGATAAATATTTTATTACAAAGGAGAAAGTTGTGAAAAAATACATAAATTTTCAATAAAATACAGAAATTTACATAATACCAAATAACTGAATTTTGAACTTAAGAATATGAGAACCTTAACATAAAAAAAAGAAAATAATGAATAGGATCAATTTTAAACCGCAAACAGAGAATAGTTACATTTTCAGTTAAAAATTTAATTTACAATAAAAAAAACAATTTTGAATTTTTTTTTTCAAACGAACAATTTTCAATTTAGTTAAATTTTTAACAAAAAAGGGGCTTTCAACAAATATGATGAATCGTCAACGAAGAAAGTGAGTTTTTAAGAAATTAGTTCGTTATATTAAGTGAAAGATCATGGAATTAACGTAAAATTAGCAGGATGATTCGAGTAGAAACAGATGTAAATAGCCTGTAAATTCCAGTTTTTTTTCTTTCCAAGAGTTATTCATCTTGAAAAATATGGAAAACCTCTAAAGTGTCAAATTTTAAGTTAAATTTGTCACATTTCAGGACCAATATTTAAAAAGAAGCTTAATCTTTTAACATAACTATAGCAAAAATTAACTGTTTGTGCTAATTTTTGTTTTTCAAAATTATTATTCAAATGTAAATAATTCAATGAAAATATAGAAGAGCGGTTATTTTTCATCTTCATTTTTTCTCAGTTTCATCGCGCACAAAATATTATTATTATAAATTGATTTTAATTTATATCGCAATTTTTTACGATTGTAACAAAAACTACGCGTCCTATCAAAAAATAATTCAGAACAAGTTCGTCGATCTTTTTTTTGGGTAAATAACTTTTGTCTATTTATTTTTTTCGAATCTTGTTTGTTTTTTATCCAAATTAGATTTTTTTTGTATTTCGTGTCGTTTTTCCAAAACTTCTATTTTTCATATTTTTATTGTTATTTTTTATAATCAGAACAAAAACTAGGCTTCCTATAAGAAAAAATTAACGGCTGATTTGTGGAACTTTTCCGGATATGCAATTTTTGTTTTTCAATTTTTTTCGTATCCTGTATAGTTTTGCCGAAAAATTTATTTTTTTATTTTTAATAGCATTTTCCACGATTAAAACAAAAAATATATAAATTATCGAAACAGAGTTTTCACCAAATTTGTTCATTTTTTTTATATGAACAATTTTTCTCTCCAACATTATTTTCATATCTCGTATAGTTTCGATGGAAAATGCAATTTTTTATTTTTTAAAAAACATCTTTCGATGGATAAAACCAAAACTCTCTCTCTCTCTCTCTCTCTCTTATGCCGTTTTTCCAAAAATTCAGTTTTTTTACATTCTCATCATTTATGATTGAGAAAGTATTAGAGTTGTCTGAAATTTGACATCACAGTTTTTTAACGGTTTTCCACGTTTTGAGACTCCCTGAAGCTGAAAATCAAGTTTTAGCGATGGCGCCTGTCTACTGAAGCATTTTCAAAATTATTGAGAAATTTTTTTTGACATTTAAAAATTTTATGTACGGATATTCGTAGTACTCAGAAAGCCGAACTTGACTTTTTTTGATAAAGAGAAAATTATGAGAGTTATAGCATTTGTAAAATTCAAAAAATCAATCGAAAATCACAATTTTCGCACGATATTGAAAAAAGTCAAAACAAGAAAAACGTTGCTTTTTGAAAGCCTTACAAGATTATCAGAAAAACTTTTCAAATTTTCTTGAAAATTCGAAAATTGATATTTTTATCATACAAAAAATAATGAGAAATTCCATTTTGTGGTAAAACTATGCAAGGTAAGAAAAATAATGAACAAACAAAAACAAGCAAAACGGGAAGAGAACTTTTTTTTTAAATCAATGAAAAAAAGTAGAACATGGCATTTTTCAATGCAAAGACTTGTAGGATATTTTGGTTCAGCTATCAAAAATAATTTGAAAACAAAAATCCTGTTTTTAGCATAACAACGCAAGTTAGGGAAGAATGTCTGAAGAAAGGAATGTAGTTTTTTAAAATTTATTTTAAGGTATTTCAGAAAACAAAATATACATTCACAAATGTCTGTCAAAAATCGAGCGCGTAGCGCGAGTGTCACGATCAGAATGTGTACCTCAAAGCCTACAGATCTTTGAGCAACTTTATCTTTAACTAGTATATCTAATTACGTAGTGAAATCCGAATTTGCCCTAGTAGCAACGTCTGCCTTGTATGACAGAGGCCAGACTCTGGCTCAGCATCTGCTCCCTCTAGTCGACCAGACTGGCGGGAGAGATGATCAGACCAGACGAAAAACAGAATCTGGTGAATAAAGGAACCAGATTCTGGTATTTTGTTAAAACACTAGTAATTAATGTAGGATATAAATAATGAGATTGAAAATCTAGGAATCGGAAATCTTATGTTATGTTTTTAATATTTCAGAGCATATCCTGGAATGTTGTGACGTCTCCGCAGTATATTCTTCCAAAAAGGGCTCAAATATAGTGTAAAACTATTACAGAAACCTATTTATTAGCATATTACGTTATTTTATTTTCGTCTGGTGTATATCATGACCAGTCTGGGCCAGGATCTGCTACACCAGACTCTGGTGCCAGAACAGCACGCCAAACCGGAACCAGCCGGGCGCCAGGCTGCAAACAGATTCTTCTTTTTCTGGCGCCCAGCTTGCGCCAGTCTGCAGTTATCTTGCTACTAGGGTAAACACGCATGTAAATACTGGGATCTAAAAGAGATCTTTTTGACAAAGTTTTATTAAAGCGTTTCAAGTGCAAATAATGAGTAACTGAGCGCGAAGAGCGAGGTTTAAATATGTCCGAGCGTGAAGCACAAGGTAACAAATTATCGAACGCGTTGCGCGAGATTCGACAGACGCGACGTATCAAAAAATAAATTATAAAAAGTTTGTAGATCTTCTTTTGGTGAATAACTTTTGTCTATTCATTTTCTTCGTATCTTGTGCTATTTTTTTTTAATTTAAATTTTTTCTTAATGTTGTTTTTTATGATCACAACAAAACTACGCGTCCTATCAAAAAATAAAGTTTTACAAATTTGTAGATCTCTTTCGGGTGAACAACTTTTGTTTACTTGTTTCTTTCGCATCTCTTGTTGCTTTTTCAAAAATTAAATTTTAAAGATGTTAAATGTTATTTTCTACGATTAAAACAAAAACTATGCGTCCTATCAAAATCTAATTCCAAAGAAATTTGTAGACCTTTTTTGGGTAAACAATTTTTGTCTACTAATTTTTTTTTGTATCTTGCATGAGGATGATGTCAAGATAGTAAAAAACACTTTTTGCCCTCCCCTTGGCAGTGGCTTTACTTTATTAGACCAAATTCCCAAGTCGTACGAATTTTAGAAAAATGTTGGGCGCGGAAGTGAAATTACATATGAATGTGAATATAAAAATACATGGTGTATATTCGCAATAAATTCGCAATTGCAGCCGTTGAGAAAAGGAGAGTTGAAAACGTTATTTTTGAAATGCAGATAAAGGTACAGCTCACGCGCTTTTATTGAATGAACTTAAACTTTTGTTTAGAAATGTATCATCATATTCTAAAATTAGTTCTAACGAATTTGAAATACACTTATTTTTCAATACAAATGTTTAATTTTCAGTCACTTTTTAACGACTTCTAACATGCAGACGCACCTGCAGCCAAACGAGCCAATAAGATATGATCAATAGTTCCGTGTTCCAGTATATTCTTTAGGATTCAGAAGAGAAAAAAGAATCAATTTCAATTTTGAGCCGCAATGACTTTAAGCTACTCTTATGGGTCCCCACAGAAAATCCCATAAGAGACACATTTGAATTTTACGTAATATCGCAGTTTATTACACTTTTGCATTTTCTTTATGAATATTCATTATTGTTTATTTTAAGAATACCCAATCATTGTTAACTAATTTTTAAGTGTTCAAAATCGCTTTTGTTAGTCGCGGAATAAACGTATTTTCTAGGCGCTATGAGCTCTTCAATCAATGATAACAACCAAATAATTTGCTTAAATATTTTAAAATTATTTAATTAATACGTATTTAGGCTTCCGTTTTCGGTGCCGATCGTGAGAGAGCTCTTGAGTGTCAAGTGTTGCGTTTTTTGGCATTGGTGAAGGAAATCAGCGTGTGTGGATGCAGAAAGGGCAGTGAGTGCGGAGTTCAGGTGTAAAGGAAGAAGGGTGAGTGAAGGCAAGTGTGTAAAGGGTGAAAGTAAGTTGTGAGAAAGGAAAATTAGAGCGTGCAAATTTTTTTGAGGTTAGGAGTAGAAAAATAGTTGTCGGGCAAGGGGGGGGGGCAAGAGGTAGGCAAGCTAAGAGCGGGAAACGTCGAGGACTACTTGGTAAGATAGGAATACCGGCCATACGAAGTCCACAAACGGACGACAGAAGGCAGGGAATGGATGAAGCAAGGGCTGACCATGTTGGTAGCGCGGTTAGCGGGGAGAAGGAAGAAATTGTCAGTAGCGAGGAGGACACGTTCGAGACACCGACCAGGGTCCGATCGACAGAGAGAAGGCGATCAGGCACGAGCCAGAAACGCGGGAGACCTTCAAATTTACAGCGCCTCAACAGGCTAGGTAGCGCAGGCTCAAAAAGTAGTCTGGATGAATGGCAAAAAAGGTGAGCGCGACTAGGAGTGAAGGGAAAGATAAAAGAAAAAGAGAGGAAGGGGAAGATGATTCTGAAATGGACAAGGATAACAAAAAAGTCAAGATTAAACGATAAACACCAGACAAAGATAGGCGGGATGGGGGGATGTTTGAGAAGCTGGAAGCCCTCATAAAAGGATTTAGAGAGGAAACAAGGAAGAGTCTGGATGATATGAATTGGCAGGGGAAAGAAGTTAGGGGGGAAGTGAGAAAAGTAAGAGAAAAGTGGGAAGAGTGGGATAAACTCTGGAAAGAGCAGAAAGACAAGGTAGGGGGTAAACTAGAGAGCATAGAGAATAGACAGAGAGAGAGAGGAGTGATGACGTGCAAAATGAGAATGAAAGATTGAAGCAGAGACTGAGTGAGATTGAAAGAAGATTGGAAGGGGAAGAAAGGGCGAAGAGAAAAAATAACATAATAGTTGAGGGATAGCAAAAGTAGGGAGTGAGGAGGAGAAAAAGAAAATTATGGAGAACAAAAAATTATTGAAAGGAAGAAGGGAAAGAATTGAAGAGGATCTGACATGGAAGGAAAGGGAAAGGAGATGGAAAATAGACTAGAGGGCATGGATAGAGATGAAGAAGGGGCACATGGTATGGATAGGGAGAGACAAATTATGGATAAATGGGGAGGAATGGTTCTGGGACGAGGAATCAGAAGAAATAAAGAAGAATGGAAAAAGAGTTGAGAAAGGTAGAAAATAGGAAGATGCAAAAGAGGTTAGCGATCAATCAGAGGGGTTTTCAAAAAGCAAGGCGGAAGAAAAGTAAGGAGGATAGGAGAGGGAAGGGATGGGAAAAACGTAAAAATAGCTTTCTGGAATATGGCAGGCTTGAAGAAGAAGAATGAAGGTTTGTGGCGGGAGTTAGAAAAATAGGATGTGATTATGATGAGTGAAAGCTGGGTAGATGAGAAAGATTGGAAGGGGATGAAAAGCATGTTACCTAAAGGGTATGCGTGGACAATGTACGAAGAAAGAAAGGAACGCGTTAAAGGTAGAGGGATGAGCGGCATGGTCTCAGGGATGAGAAAAGAACTGGCAGTAAAAGGGAGAACGGAAGAGGACAGGGAGAAAGAGGATGGAACAATAGTAAGAAGGATTATAATTGGAAAAGTCAAAATAGCGGCGGATTGTGTATATAGAAGAAGAGGGGAAGAGGAATGTTGGAGAGTAATGAGGAGGTGGATGGAGGAGAAGAAGGAAGAGTTGGTTTTGATAGGAGGTGACTTGAATGCTTGGAGTGGCGAGCAAGGGGGAGGGACTTGCGATGAAGAAGAGGAGGCCTATATAAGAAGCTCCAAACATAGGGAGATAGACAGGGAGGGAAGGAGGTTACTAGAAGTAATAGGAGAAACAGGATGGTTCGTATGTAATGGCAATATGAAAGGAGATGAGAAGGGAGAGATCACATTTATAGGTAAGGGAGAAACAGTGATAGACTACATCCTGGAGGAAGAAATAATGAGGAATATGATATGCAGTATGAATGTGGGGAATGAGATAGGGTCCGAGCACTTCCCAGTAATAGCGACACTGAAAGGTGGCGTCCACAAGCGCGGCAGAGGGAAACAGAAAAGAGGGGGGGGGGGAAAGGAAAACGAAAATGGGAGACTGGGGGGTAGATAAACTGAAAGTGTTTGAACAAAAAATGGAAAAAGAGAAGGTTAGATATGAAAAGGAGGAGGAAGTAGACTTGTTGATTGAAAGGTCGAAAGGTTCAACTGAGAAGGTAAGGGATGAGATAGGTACGAAAACAGAAATAGAAGAGGGAAAGAGAGGCTGTTGGGACGAGGAATGCAGGGAGAGTAAGGAGAGAATGAAAGAGTCTGTAAGAAAATGAAGGAAAGGAGAAATAGAGAAGGCGGAGTACAACAAGAGGAAAAGAGAACATGAGAGGATGCTGGAAGGGAAAAAGCAAAAAGAAAAGAAGAAATACAAGGAAGAAGTAGAAAAAGCAATCAAAGAAGGTAGGGGTTGGGATGTGATAAACAGGGAAAGAGGAGGAAGGAGGGGCGTGAATGAAGGAATAGAAATGGATGAATGGACAGATTATTTTAAGGGTCCGCAAGAGAAGAAGTGAATTAGGCGATAGATAGAATAAAAAGAAACAAGGCTTTAGGAGAGGATGGTATGGAGAACGAAGCGATAAAGTATGGAGGAGAAGGGATTAGGAAGACAAATGGAACAGGGTGGTACGGTTTAGAATGGGGGAAGGAGTGAGAGCTTGTAGATATTGGATGGATGAAGAGGACAATCTGTGCAGAGTATGTGGATACGAAGTGGGATCATGGGCACATGTGTTAGAGGAGAGGCAGATGGACATTTGGGTGTGGATGAGTGTGTAAGATGGATTTCGGATGGTAAAAAAGAAAATGAACCGGTAATCATGGATGGTTTAAAGGAAAGTAACCAGTAAAAAATTTTAAATTTGAAATCGGTGAAAATGCATTTGATAGTCAGAGAAAACGGAAGCCCTGGAAGATCGCTTATTTTAGAAGTTTAAGAAGAATAGAAATAATATTATTGTTATTATGTAAGGCGAAGCATTAGAATATAAGCAGCGGATAAGATAGACTGAGGATGAAGTGTAAATATATGTACAGGGAGATTTTCCCTCAAAACCGCAAAACGGAGAGATTAAATATACATTCATACATGCATACATAAATACATACATACATACAATTAATACGTATTTATTCAGGGTGTAGTCTTTTATGTCATAGGTTACATTACGATTAAACATTTTATTATTTAATCATTTGAGCTTCTCCTGCGTATTCATTAATGACGGAAAAATAGATGGATAGTTAGATAGACGTATAAACGCGAGTGAGAAGGTTATCAGTAGAACAGGATTCATTATTGAAAGAAAAAATATATCAAATAAAACTAAAAGGGCAATAGTATCAAGGAGTAAAGTAAATGGCAGTGTGCCCAGAGGCAGACCACGCAAAGAATGGTTAAAATGTGTAAATGAGATCCTAATTCGGAAAGACATGAGAAGCCACAGAAACGCCAAAGCTTGCATGAGGAAATGCATGGTTGTGAAGGAAGCTCGAGAGTTATGCCAGGACAGAATAGTGTGGCGACAAATAGTTTATAAAAAGAGTTTCAATGGAGTGAATGTCGCCTGAAACAAAGACCTTGGATACTAATGGGCTCGAGTTGAGAACTTTACATGATAACTTTGTGAGGGGAAGGGTACAACTGTGCACGTCGGTGGCCACAGGCACAACTGTACACCGGGCATCTGTGCACATCTACATTTCGACGTGCACGACGACGTGCAGATGGGAGTCTCCCATCTGTGCACATGAACTGTTGCTAGGGTACT
>CAKNXH010066938.1:0-16241 GCA_932178445.1 Andricus quercusramuli | reverse complement strand
TAGATCACATATTCGTAACATCCATATAGAACAGTATAGAGGTCGGGACATAGCGCGATGTTTGAAAAATCCCGTTCGAAATATACGTATAGAACATGGTGGAATTTCTGTTTGGAATTCCATATGAATTACATATTGGTAACATCCACATAGATTTGTACAGAGGTCGGAACATAGCGAGATGTCTGAAAAATCCTGTAAGAAATCTCAATATGGAACCTAGTAGAAATACTGTTTGGAATTCCATATAGATCGCATATTCGTAAAATCCATATAGAGCAGTGTAGAGGTCGGCACATAGTGCGATGCTTGAAAAATCCTTTGCAAACATTAAAATCCTTTGGAAACATCAGGAATCTATCAATTGAGTAGCAAAATAATGTGGGACTTCGAATTCGAGTAGCAAAAAAATCCGGTACTTCAATTTCAAGGAGCTAAAAAATCGGGCATTTTTCATTCCTGTGGCAGAATAATCTATAAATTCATATCCAAGTACGAAAAAAATCCAGTTCTTCAATTACGAGGTGCAAAAAAATTGGGAATCTAATAATCGGGCAGCAAAGTAATCTAGAACTTGGACATCAAGTAGCAAAAAATCTGACACTTTATTTTTGAAGAGCGAAAAATTCGAAAATGTATTGTTTGGTTAGCAGAATAACCTATTACTTCAAACTTGAGCAGCAAAAAAATCGAGTACTTTAATTTCGAGGAGTAAAAAAATCGGGAATTCAATAATCGGTAGGAAAATAATCTAGAACTTGGAAATCAAGTAGCAAAAAATCTGACACTTTATTTCCGAGGAGCAAAAAATTCGGAAATATATTGTTCGGGTAGCAAAATAATCAATTACTTCAAATTTGAGCAGAAAAAAATTGAGTACTTCAATTTCGAGGAGCAAAAAAATCGGGAATCTAATAATCGGTTGAAAAATAATCTAGAACTTGAAAATAAGGTAGCAAAAAATCCGACACTCGATTTCCGAGAAGCAAAAAATTCGGAAATCTATTTTTCGAGTTGCAGAATAATCTATTACTTCAAATTTGAGCAGCAAAAAAATTGAGTATTCAATTTCGAGCAGCAAAAAAAATCGGGAATCTAATGATCGGCAGCAAAATAATCTAGAACTTAGAAATCAAGTAGCAAAAAATCCGACACTTTATTTCCGAAGAGCAAAAAATTCGAAAATGTATTGTTCGGGTAGCAAAATAATCAATTACTTCAAATTTGTGCAGCAAAAAAGTTGAGTACTTTAATTTCGAGGATGAAAAAAATCGGGAATCTAATAATCAGATAGCAAAGTAATCTAGAACATGGAAATCTAGTAGCAAAAAATCCGACACTTTATTTCCGAGGAGCGAAAAATTCGGAAATGTATTGTTCGGGTAGCAGAATAATCAATCACTTCAAATTTGAGCAGCAAAAACATTGAGTACTTTAATTTTGAGGAGCAAAAAATCGGGGATCCATTATCCGAGAAGGTGAGTTATCTGTAATTCTCGGAGTTTAAATTCCGTTTCAACTTTAAAATAAGAACTAACAATAGTTTTATCGTTTGAATAAATATTTGCAGCTAAATATAGCATATAACATTTTTATACCTGTAATGATGTACACATTGGTGATAAAAAGTATTGTCTCAGGCAGTTAAACTTGAGTAGATTGTACAGATAATTTTTAATCTAATAAAATGCAACTCTTACGTGAATATATACTTACGGGGTAAATTATAGAAGGGGTGAATGTTTAAGTGTTCAGTGTTCAATTTAGAGTTCTGAATCCTCTTTACGTCGTTTAAGGTTGTTTTTACACTTGTAGAACGTTTTTGGTCATGAGGGGTAGGTATGTATGACTAAGGGGTAATTTTTTGGGACACGTATTATATGTCATCGGAGAGTATAAAAAGAGCAAGAAATTCCCGCCAACTGTGTATTATGAATATTATTGTTTTTGATGCGTTTAGAAAGTATATGTAAGTTCCGCTACATTCTACGTCGAAGGTTAGTTTTTGAGACAATTCATAAAAGGGGTAAATTTTCAAGGGTTGAATAATTAATTCAAAGTTCTGAATCATCTTTACGTTACTCAAGGTTGTTTTTACACTTTTATAACATTTTTGGTCACGAGGGGTAGGTATGATTGAATTAGGGGTAGTTTTTTGGAACACGTATTATATGTTATCGGAGAGCAAAAAAAGAGCAAAGAATTACCGCCAACTGTGTTTTATGATTATCATTGTTTTTGATGCTTTTTATAAGTATATGTAAGTTTCGCTACATGAATTCACGTAGAAGGGCAGCTTTTGGGATAAATTATAAGAGGGATACATTTTCAAGTGTTAAATAATTGATTCAGAGTTCTAAATCATCTTTACGCTATTCAAGGTTGTTTTTACACTTTTAGAACATTTTTGGTCACGAGGGCTTGGTATTTATGACTTAGGCTTAGTTTTTTGGAAGACGTATTATATGTTTTCGGAGAGCAAGAAAAGAGCAAAAAACTTCCGTCAACTGTGTTTCATGAATGTTATTGTTTTTGATGCGTTTAATAAGTATATGTAAGTTCCGCTACATTAATTTACGTGGAAGGGTAGTTTTTGGGAGAAATTATAAAAGGGGTAAAGTTTCAAGAGTGGAATAATTAATTCAGAGTTCTGAATCATCTTTACGTTATTCGAGGTTTTTTTACACTTTTAGAACATTTTTGGTCACGAGGGGTAGGTATGTATGGCTTAGGGGTACTTTTTTGGGACAAATATTATATGTCATCGGAGAGAAAAAAAAGAACAAAGAATTACCGCCAACAGCGTTTTATGAATATCATTGTTTTTGATGCGTTTTATAAGTATATGTAAGTTCCGCTACATAAATTTACGTGGAAGGGTAGTTTTTAGGGAAAATCATAAGAAGAGTAAATTTCCAAGTGTTAAATAATTGATTCAGAGTTCTGAATCATCATTACTTCATTCAAGGTTGTTTTTACACTTTTAGAACATTGTTGGTCACGAGGGGTAGATATGTATGACTTAGGGGTAGCCTTTCGGGGCACCTATTATATGTTATTGCAGAGCAGAAAAAAAGCAAGTAATTCCCGCCAACTGTGTTTCATGAATATTTTTGTTTTTAATGCGTTTTATAAGTATTTATAAGTTCCGCTACATAAATTTGAGTGGAAGGGTAGTTTTTGGGAAAAATTATGAAAGGGGTACATTTTGGAATGTAAAATAATTAATTCAGAGTTCTGAATCATTTTTAAGTTGTTTAATATTGTTTTTACGCTTTTAGAACATTTTTGGTCACTAGGGTTTTTTTTTTTTTTTTTTTGTAGAGGAGGTGAGAATGCATTTACGCACTTTCGCATTACTTCAAGGAAATGGGAGTAAGGCCACTAAGTCGTGCTTCGACTTCCACTTTTGAGCGCCAGCTTGGCATTCTTCCGATCATCATCCAACCAGGATACACGCATCGTCCTCAGTAGTGTGGTGGTACCACACAACGGGCTCGTCGGCCCTCGGCATCCTGGTTGGGTATTGTTTGTCTAGGTAGCGCGTCCTTGAGGCTTCCTCGACAAGGTTGCCTTTTGGAACGCCCTACACCTCATTGTCCCGGGACGATGGTCTGTCCGGGGCTTATCTTCGTTTGTGGCGCAGAGGTAGCACTCCGGCGAACTTTCGCAAGCCGCAACCCTATGGCCCTCTTTGCCACATGTCCAACATGACCTCGAGCGGTCTGGGCCATCGCAACCCGCTGCCATATGGCAGAAGCCCAGGCAGCGGTAGCACGGAACCCTTTACGCCTTTTTATGTACACGACAGGACACCCACCCCACCTTCAGATGTCCTGTGCGTACCAACCTCGCGGCCAGTTCCTCGGCCAGCTCCACGAAAGCCTTCAGGTTGCCCCTGAAGGGTTTTCTTGTGAGGCTGACCTTCACTTCTCCAGCATCCCGACTTCCGTAGTGGCTCCTAACGGCCGCTTCGACTTCATCGGCCTCCGCTGTTGGATCGAGGTCCAGGACCTCGATCTCGATACGGGGCACGAGCTCGCGCATAGTATCCCCCAACTCAACAGCCTCCCTCACTGCAGCCGAAAATTCGGCCCTGCCCTTTGCTGCAGGTCCAAGCTCCACAAGGACCTCTCCATTTCTGGTATGCCTGACACCCTTGATTTTTACACCAAGGGTGTCCGGTTTCACCTTCTGTTTGAGGTCCTTGAGGACCTCGGCATAGCTTAGACCCTCGGCCGGTTTGATAAGAACCGCCTCGGGTCGAGCTTGTGTCCGCACCTTTTTCCTCGCCTGTTCCCTGATGTTAATGTCAGGCCTGTCCTCTCCGTCTGTCTTCTTCGGGGTCGAGGACGCTGCTGTTGCAGCGTGCGTCCTCGGCCTCTTTTTCTTTGGTGTAGAAGATCCTGCCTCGATGGGGCTCAGGGTGGACTCCCGTTCGCGCTTCCGAGCGGGAGTTTCCATTGCTTCTTCTGTCTGGGTCCCCGTTTGACTGGTTTCTTTCACCGCTTTATTTCTCTTTTTAGTACCCGCCTTTTCCTTTTGTTTTGCTGCACCTTCCACTCCAAAATCCTCTATCGCCTGACTGTAGGATTCTTTGGCGTAGCGCAATTTGCGTGCCAGCTCGTTCATTAGGTCAATTGCCTCCTCCAGTCCGTTCTTAATAAGATTAAACATATTTCGCCTGGTATCGCTAAATTCCTGCATCTTGCACAGTACACCAGATAGCTCGGCAAACATTTTTTTACCCTCCTTCATCCCTTTCACCGCGTCCACATAAGCCCCCTGAGTGATGTCGAGTTCCCACACTTCATCAGACACTCCCTCAGACTCCTCAGATCCACTTCGATTCAAATTTTGTACATCATCCATTTGAATTCCCACGAGTAGCTAGGAAAATAAAAGTCCACTTCCGCAGAGCTCCGCATGCGGGGGTAAGGTCTGTATACTCTAGAAGGCGACCTGATATCCTAAAGACACCGTTTGAGACACCACACCCCTGGTGCAATGCAGCCTTCGGCACGGTGGATTAACGCCTTGGTTTGGAGGTTTTTCCTTCGGGACCATCCCTGGACCCTTGCCTGCGATTGCTTATTGAGTAGTGAAACCGTATTCAGCAGAAACCCTCGGTACAGGGGCGCAACAGGAAGCGGTCGTGGTTTTTTTTCGGTGTGTCCTTCACCCAGTCTGTTTGGTCCACGGGGCCTATTTTATTTCAGCCCTACCCTCTGTTTCCAGCGAGCATTCCCCTATCCGCCACCCGGGGACGCGCCACGTATGGGTTACAGTATGGTATGTATGACTTGGGGGTAGTTTTTTGGCACACGTGTTATATGTTTTCGGAGAGAAAAAAAATGCAAAAAAATATACCCTAATGGTTTATTTCATTATAATAATTTTTAGTTTGTTTTCATAGGTGGCGGCGCTGAGTGGACGTCGTTCTAGCGCCGCTGCCCTTATCTTAGAAGTTTGAAGAGCAAAAAAATTTTTTTTTGAGTATAAAATTTGCACAAAAAACGCAAAAAAATAGGGCGTTTTCCATTTTTCATTTTGCCTTGGGTGCGGCGCTGAGTTGATGGACCTGATATTTCGCATTATTCTGCACTGTCAGGTTACGGAGAATTCGTAGCTGCGAATCAGAGTCAATGGTACATAAGACTGTGCAGTGAAATTTTACGGCATTCACAACTGCGCAGTGCACTTACATGGCCCTTACAGATGCATAGCTACGCGGCGCTTATAACTGCGCAGTAAGGTAAGGGGTTATTTCAGATGCGCAATATAGTTGCATAAAACTTACATCTGTGCCGTAGGGTTCTATGAGACCTACGGATGCGCAGTACAGTGACACGGTAGTTACGGTTGCACAATAATGTCAGAGGATGCATATATATGCACAGTGCAGTTAGGTATCACTTGTATCTGTACAGTACAGTTATATTCCACTTCCAAATACGCAGTGCAGTTGCACGGCATTTATGCCTGCGCAGCAAGGTTAGGGGTTACTTTCATATTCGCAGTAGAGTTACATAGCAATTATGTCTGAGCAGTAGAGTTCAATGAAACTTACGGATGCGATGTACAGTTACGCGACATTTATAGTTACGCAGCAAGGTCAAGGGGTACTTGTGGATGCGCAGTACAGTTGCATGGCACGGACATCTGTACAGTAGAGTTATATAGTACATATGGATGCACAGTTCAGTTACACGGCACCAATGGATGCGAAGTAAGTTTGGTAGGGTACTTTTAAATGCTCATTACAGTAACACAGCGCTTATTTCTGCGCAATAGAGTTCTATGGCATTTGTGGGTGCCCAGTACACTTATAAAGCATTTATGTCTGCATAAGTTATATGTGCGTCTGTAAATTTCATGTAACTGCAATGTGCAGCTGTAAGTGCCATGCAGCTTTACTGAGCAGCCCTATGTGACATGGAAATGTGATGCGTAGTCATAAATGCCGTGTGATTTGACTGCGCAGACTAATGTGAGGTATCATTTTTCAGCGCATCCTTAGTTCTTGTCGAAAACTTTTGCGCAATCTCAAGTTAACTCAATAATTTCAATACCTCAAATTAAACTCTCTCTTTCTCAAATCGCCTTTGTCAATTTCTTAAATATAATTCAAGAAACCTTTCAAGTTGGATGCGATAGTAAAGGGATCCTCGAAGGTCCGTTTCGGACCCGCACTCTCAAGAATTTAAAGGTTGCGGGTTCGGAACCGGATCCTTGATAATTTGTAAGGCCCGGATCCGCACCTGCATTTTAAAGAAATTGAAGGGTTCGGGTTAAGACCTGGACCCTCAAGAATTTAAGTGGTTCGGGTCCGGACCCGACCCTTAAGGAAGTAAACGGGGAACTTTTTTTTGGTCCCTAAAAACGCATGTACACTGAACGAAGAATTCCCGTTTCATTCGGGTTTGCCCACCAAAAGTTCGGGCGCCCGCCCAAATACTTCTGGGGCCTGCACGACTGATTAGGGCGATTCGAGTCATCAACCGCGTTGGATGTTGCGCGTTCGACGTTTGCGCAGATGTCATGAAAGTTAGTCGTTCATTATTAATCAGAATAAATCAAGTTGCTCATATTTAGAAGCACACAAAACATTTAAACATGAGCTTTTTAGAATTGTTCTTGAAAATTTATTCTCAATAGTATTTATTATTCACCTTTTTAAGATGGTAAAATTATTTAATTCCAAATTTAAAGCATTATTAGTTAAATCATTTCAAGTTTATAGAAAATGTTAATAGACGAATTATTGCAAATGGATACATTAAAAATTGCAGTCAAATCTCACTTTTAAAACGTCAAAAATTGTAAATATTGCGAAGTTTTCAATGTCCAGTTTAAAAGTCTTCAAAACAGAATAAACTTAAATTTTAAAGCCTTCCAAATGAGAGTACCTGGTCGACTTAACCTCAACACTCGACTTCCCCTCACGTCGCTAAATGAGGCCGAGATGCGCGTCATGCCTTTCTAGCGGGGGGAGGGGGTCATTGTCCTAATCAGGAATGAAATACGAAATATAAATTTTTTTAATTTTATAATTAGGAGTTTAAAAATATTTTATTCGGAGTCTACGTTTCTTGGCGATTCCAACGATATGTCACTTGCAATCGAACGATTGAAATTAGTGTGATTACCGAGCTTGTTGCGATCGCACGGCAAGCTTCACACTCGTCTAGAATCGCCAACTTTTCCTACTTGATGCACAATATACTATTCAATTAAAAAAAATAGTTTTCAATCAAAGGAATTAATTTTCAATCAAAAAGATTAATTTTGTATCAAAAAAGATCATTTTTAAACAAAATACATACATTTTTAACCAAATTGGAATTTTGAAAGAAATTTCAAAGTAACAGTTAAATTTTCAAACACATACAATTATTTTTAACCGAAAAGGTGAGTTAGTCTCTAAGAAGTTTAATATTCCACAGAAATTTTGAACCAAATAGCTAAATTTTCAAGTGAAGAAGATAAATGTTGAATTTTCAGTTCCAAAAATTCATTAAAAAAATACACAATTTTCAACAAAATATTTACATTTTCAACCAAACAGATAAATTTTCAACAAAGAAGATTACATTTCTACGAAAAAAGAAATTTTCGACAAAAAATCGAATAGATAAATTTTCAGTATTAATATTCAAATATTAATTTTTGACGAAATAAATTAATTTTTCAACCAAATTTTGAATTTTTCAAGGAATTTCAACTTAATTGGTTAAACTTTAAACCAAAAGGGTAAATTAGTCACCAAGAAGATAAATATTTTATTACAAAGGAGAAAGTTGTGAAAAAATACATAAATTTTCAATAAAATACAGAAATTTACATAATACCAAATAACTGAATTTTGAACTTAAGAATATGAGAACCTTAACATAAAAAAAAGAAAATAATGAATAGGATCAATTTTAAACCGCAAACAGAGAATAGTTACATTTTCAGTTAAAAATTTAATTTACAATAAAAAAAACAATTTTGAATTTTTTTTTTCAAACGAACAATTTTCAATTTAGTTAAATTTTTAACAAAAAAGGGGCTTTCAACAAATATGATGAATCGTCAACGAAGAAAGTGAGTTTTTAAGAAATTAGTTCGTTATATTAAGTGAAAGATCATGGAATTAACGTAAAATTAGCAGGATGATTCGAGTAGAAACAGATGTAAATAGCCTGTAAATTCCAGTTTTTTTTCTTTCCAAGAGTTATTCATCTTGAAAAATATGGAAAACCTCTAAAGTGTCAAATTTTAAGTTAAATTTGTCACATTTCAGGACCAATATTTAAAAAGAAGCTTAATCTTTTAACATAACTATAGCAAAAATTAACTGTTTGTGCTAATTTTTGTTTTTCAAAATTATTATTCAAATGTAAATAATTCAATGAAAATATAGAAGAGCGGTTATTTTTCATCTTCATTTTTTCTCAGTTTCATCGCGCACAAAATATTATTATTATAAATTGATTTTAATTTATATCGCAATTTTTTACGATTGTAACAAAAACTACGCGTCCTATCAAAAAATAATTCAGAACAAGTTCGTCGATCTTTTTTTTGGGTAAATAACTTTTGTCTATTTATTTTTTTCGAATCTTGTTTGTTTTTTATCCAAATTAGATTTTTTTTGTATTTCGTGTCGTTTTTCCAAAACTTCTATTTTTCATATTTTTATTGTTATTTTTTATAATCAGAACAAAAACTAGGCTTCCTATAAGAAAAAATTAACGGCTGATTTGTGGAACTTTTCCGGATATGCAATTTTTGTTTTTCAATTTTTTTCGTATCCTGTATAGTTTTGCCGAAAAATTTATTTTTTTATTTTTAATAGCATTTTCCACGATTAAAACAAAAAATATATAAATTATCGAAACAGAGTTTTCACCAAATTTGTTCATTTTTTTTATATGAACAATTTTTCTCTCCAACATTATTTTCATATCTCGTATAGTTTCGATGGAAAATGCAATTTTTTATTTTTTAAAAAACATCTTTCGATGGATAAAACCAAAACTCTCTCTCTCTCTCTCTCTCTTATGCCGTTTTTCCAAAAATTCAGTTTTTTTACATTCTCATCATTTATGATTGAGAAAGTATTAGAGTTGTCTGAAATTTGACATCACAGTTTTTTAACGGTTTTCCACGTTTTGAGACTCCCTGAAGCTGAAAATCAAGTTTTAGCGATGGCGCCTGTCTACTGAAGCATTTTCAAAATTATTGAGAAATTTTTTTTGACATTTAAAAATTTTATGTACGGATATTCGTAGTACTCAGAAAGCCGAACTTGACTTTTTTTGATAAAGAGAAAATTATGAGAGTTATAGCATTTGTAAAATTCAAAAAATCAATCGAAAATCACAATTTTCGCACGATATTGAAAAAAGTCAAAACAAGAAAAACGTTGCTTTTTGAAAGCCTTACAAGATTATCAGAAAAACTTTTCAAATTTTCTTGAAAATTCGAAAATTGATATTTTTATCATACAAAAAATAATGAGAAATTCCATTTTGTGGTAAAACTATGCAAGGTAAGAAAAATAATGAACAAACAAAAACAAGCAAAACGGGAAGAGAACTTTTTTTTTAAATCAATGAAAAAAAGTAGAACATGGCATTTTTCAATGCAAAGACTTGTAGGATATTTTGGTTCAGCTATCAAAAATAATTTGAAAACAAAAATCCTGTTTTTAGCATAACAACGCAAGTTAGGGAAGAATGTCTGAAGAAAGGAATGTAGTTTTTTAAAATTTATTTTAAGGTATTTCAGAAAACAAAATATACATTCACAAATGTCTGTCAAAAATCGAGCGCGTAGCGCGAGTGTCACGATCAGAATGTGTACCTCAAAGCCTACAGATCTTTGAGCAACTTTATCTTTAACTAGTATATCTAATTACGTAGTGAAATCCGAATATGCCCTAGTAGCAACGTCTGCCTTGTATGACAGAGGCCAGACTCTGGCTCAGCATCTGCTCCCTCTAGTCGACCAGACTGGCGGGAGAGATGATCAGACCAGACGAAAAACAGAATCTGGTGAATAAAGGAACCAGATTCTGGTATTTTGTTAAAACACTAGTAATTAATGTAGGATATAAATAATGAGATTGAAAATCTAGGAATCGGAAATCTTATGTTATGTTTTTAATATTTCAGAGCATATCCTGGAATGTTGTGACGTCTCCGCAGTATATTCTTCCAAAAAGGGCTCAAATATAGTGTAAAACTATTACAGAAACCTATTTATTAGCATATTACGTTATTTTATTTTCGTCTGGTGTATATCATGACCAGTCTGGGCCAGGATCTGCTACACCAGACTCTGGTGCCAGAACAGCACGCCAAACCGGAACCAGCCGGGCGCCAGGCTGCAAACAGATTCTTCTTTTTCTGGCGCCCAGCTTGCGCCAGTCTGCAGTTATCTTGCTACTAGGGTAAACACGCATGTAAATACTGGGATCTAAAAGAGATCTTTTTGACAAAGTTTTATTAAAGCGTTTCAAGTGCAAATAATGAGTAACTGAGCGCGAAGAGCGAGGTTTAAATATGTCCGAGCGTGAAGCACAAGGTAACAAATTATCGAACGCGTTGCGCGAGATTCGACAGACGCGACGTATCAAAAAATAAATTATAAAAAGTTTGTAGATCTTCTTTTGGTGAATAACTTTTGTCTATTCATTTTCTTCGTATCTTGTGCTATTTTTTTTTAATTTAAATTTTTTCTTAATGTTGTTTTTTATGATCACAACAAAACTACGCGTCCTATCAAAAAATAAAGTTTTACAAATTTGTAGATCTCTTTCGGGTGAACAACTTTTGTTCACTTGTTTCTTTCGCATCTCTTGTTGCTTTTTCAAAAATTAAATTTTAAAGATGTTAAATGTTATTTTCTACGATTAAAACAAAAACTATGCGTCCTATCAAAATCTAATTCCAAAGAAATTTGTAGACCTTTTTTGGGTAAACAATTTTTGTCTACTAATTTTTTTTTGTATCTTGCATGAGGATGATGTCAAGATAGTAAAAAACACTTTTTGCCCTCCCCTTGGCAGTGGCTTTACTTTATTAGACCAAATTCCCAAGTCGTACGAATTTTAGAAAAATGTTGGGCGCGGAAGTGAAATTACATATGAATGTGAATATAAAAATACATGGTGTATATTCGCAATAAATTCGCAATTGCAGCCGTTGAGAAAAGGAGAGTTGAAAACGTTATTTTTGAAATGCAGATAAAGGTACAGCTCACGCGCTTTTATTGAATGAACTTAAACTTTTGTTTAGAAATGTATCATCATATTCTAAAATTAGTTCTAACGAATTTGAAATACACTTATTTTTCAATACAAATGTTTAATTTTCAGTCACTTTTTAACGACTTCTAACATGCAGACGCACCTGCAGCCAAACGAGCCAATAAGATATGATCAATAGTTCCGTGTTCCAGTATATTCTTTAGGATTCAGAAGAGAAAAAAGAATCAATTTCAATTTTGAGCCGCAATGACTTTAAGCTACTCTTATGGGTCCCCACAGAAAATCCCATAAGAGACACATTTGAATTTTACGTAATATCGCAGTTTATTACACTTTTGCATTTTCTTTATGAATATTCATTATTGTTTATTTTAAGAATACCCAATCATTGTTAACTAATTTTTAAGTGTTCAAAATCGCTTTTGTTAGTCGCGGAATAAACGTATTTTCTAGGCGCTATGAGCTCTTCAATCAATGATAACAACCAAATAATTTGCTTAAATATTTTAAAATTATTTAATTAATACGTATTTAGGCTTCCGTTTTCGGTGCGGATCGTGAGAGAGCTCTTGAGTGTCAAGTGTTGCGTTTTTTGGCATTGGTGAAGGAAATCAGCGTGTGTGGATGCAGAAAGGGCAGTGAGTGCGGAGTTCAGGTGTAAAGGAAGAAGGGTGAGTGAAGGCAAGTGTGTAAAGGGTGAAAGTAAGTTGTGAGAAAGGAAAATTAGAGCGTGCAAATTTTTTTGAGGTTAGGAGTAGAAAAATAGTTGTCGGGCAAGGGGGGGGGGGCAAGAGGTAGGCAAGCTAAGAGCGGGAAACGTCGAGGACTACTTGGTAAGATAGGAATACCGGCCATACGAAGTCCACAAACGGACGACAGAAGGCAGGGAATGGATGAAGCAAGGGCTGACCATGTTGGTAGCGCGGTTAGCGGGGAGAAGGAAGAAATTGTCAGTAGCGAGGAGGACACGTTCGAGACACCGACCAGGGTCCGATCGACAGAGAGAAGGCGATCAGGCACGAGCCAGAAACGCGGGAGACCTTCAAATTTACAGCGCCTCAACAGGCTAGGTAGCGCAGGCTCAAAAAGTAGTCTGGATGAATGGCAAAAAAGGTGAGCGCGACTAGGAGTGAAGGGAAAGATAAAAGAAAAAGAGAGGAAGGGGAAGATGATTCTGAAATGGACAAGGATAACAAAAAAGTCAAGATTAAACGATAAACACCAGACAAAGATAGGCGGGATGGGGGGATGTTTGAGAAGCTGGAAGCCCTCATAAAAGGATTTAGAGAGGAAACAAGGAAGAGTCTGGATGATATGAATTGGCAGGGGAAAGAAGTTAGGGGGGAAGTGAGAAAAGTAAGAGAAAAGTGGGAAGAGTGGGATAAACTCTGGAAAGAGCAGAAAGACAAGGTAGGGGGTAAACTAGAGAGCATAGAGAATAGACAGAGAGAGAGAGGAGTGATGACGTGCAAAATGAGAATGAAAGATTGAAGCAGAGACTGAGTGAGATTGAAAGAAGATTGGAAGGGGAAGAAAGGGCGAAGAGAAAAAATAACATAATAGTTGAGGGATAGCAAAAGTAGGGAGTGAGGAGGAGAAAAAGAAAATTATGGAGAACAAAAAATTATTGAAAGGAAGAAGGGAAAGAATTGAAGAGGATCTGACATGGAAGGAAAGGGAAAGGAGATGGAAAATAGACTAGAGGGCATGGATAGAGATGAAGAAGGGGCACATGGTATGGATAGGGAGAGACAAATTATGGATAAATGGGGAGGAATGGTTCTGGGACGAGGAATCAGAAGAAATAAAGAAGAATGGAAAAAGAGTTGAGAAAGGTAGAAAATAGGAAGATGCAAAAGAGGTTAGCGATCAATCAGAGGGGTTTTCAAAAAGCAAGGCGGAAGAAAAGTAAGGAGGATAGGAGAGGGAAGGGATGGGAAAAACGTAAAAATAGCTTTCTGGAATATGGCAGGCTTGAAGAAGAAGAATGAAGGTTTGTGGCGGGAGTTAGAAAAATAGGATGTGATTATGATGAGTGAAAGCTGGGTAGATGAGAAAGATTGGAAGGGGATGAAAAGCATGTTACCTAAAGGGTATGCGTGGACAATGTACGAAGAAAGAAAGGAACGCGTTAAAGGTAGAGGGATGAGCGGCATGGTCTCAGGGATGAGAAAAGAACTGGCAGTAAAAGGGAGAACGGAGGAGGACAGGGAGAAAGAGGATGGAACAATAGTAAGAAGGATTATAATTGGAAAAGTCAAAATAGCGGCGGATTGTGTATATAGAAGAAGAGGGGAAGAGGAATGTTGGAGAGTAATGAGGAGGTGGATGGAGGAGAAGAAGGAAGAGTTGGTTTTGATAGGAGGTGACTTGAATGCTTGGAGTGGCGAGCAAGGGGGAGGGACTTGCGATGAAGAAGAGGAGGCCTATATAAGAAGCTCCAAACATAGGGAGATAGACAGGGAGGGAAGGAGGTTACTAGAAGTAATAGGAGAAACAGGATGGTTCGTATGTAATGGCAATATGAAAGGAGATGAGAAGGGAGAGATCACATTTATAGGTAAGGGAGAAACAGTGATAGACTACATCCTGGAGGAAGAAATAATGAGGAATATGATATGCAGTATGAATGTGGGGAATGAGATAGGGTCCGAGCACTTCCCAGTAATAGCGACACTGAAAGGTGGCGTCCACAAGCGCGGCAGAGGGAAACAGAAAAGAGGGGGGGGGGGAAAGGAAAACGAAAATGGGAGACTGGGGGGTAGATAAACTGAAAGTGTTTGAACAAAAAATGGAAAAAGAGAAGGTTAGATATGAAAAGGAGGAGGAAGTAGACTTGTTGATTGAAAGGTCGAAAGGTTCAACTGAGAAGGTAAGGGATGAGATAGGTACGAAAACAGAAATAGAAGAGGGAAAGAGAGGCTGTTGGGACGAGGAATGCAGGGAGAGTAAGGAGAGAATGAAAGAGTCTGTAAGAAAATGAAGGAAAGGAGAAATAGAGAAGGCGGAGTACAACAAGAGGAAAAGAGAACATGAGAGGATGCTGGAAGGGAAAAAGCAAAAAGAAAAGAAGAAATACAAGGAAGAAGTAGAAAAAGCAATCAAAGAAGGTAGGGGTTGGGATGTGATAAACAAGGAAAGAGGAGGAAGGAGGGGCGTGAATGAAGGAATAGAAATGGATGAATGGACAGATTATTTTAAGGGTCCGCAAGAGAAGAAGTGAATTAGGCGATAGATAGAATAAAAAGAAACAAGGCTTTAGGAGAGGATGGTATGGAGAACGAAGCGATAAAGTATGGAGGAGAAGAGATTAGGAAGACAAATGGAACAGGGTGGTACGGTTTAGAATGGGGGAAGGAGTGAGAGCTTGTAGATATTGGATGGATGAAGAGGACAATCTGTGCAGAGTATGTGGATACGAAGTGGGATCATGGGCACATGTGTTAGAGGAGAGGCAGATGGACATTTGGGTGTGGATGAGTGTGTAAGATGGATTTCGGATGGTAAAAAAGAAAATGAACCGGTAATCATGGATGGTTTAAAGGAAAGTAACCAGTAAAAAATTTTAAATTTGAAATCGGTGAAAATGCATTTGATAGTCAGAGAAAACGGAAGCCCTGGAAGATCGCTTATTTTAGAAGTTTAAGAAGAATAGAAATAATATTATTGTTATTATGTAAGGCGAAGCATTAGAATATAAGCAGCGGATAAGATAGACTGAGGATGAAGTGTAAATATATGTACAGGGAGATTTTCCCTCAAAACCGCAAAACGGAGAGATTAAATATACATTCATACATGCATACATAAATACATACATACATACAATTAATACGTATTTATTCAGGGTGTAGTCTTTTATGTCATAGGTTACATTACGATTAAACATTTTATTATTTAATCATTTGAGCTTCTCCTGCGTATTCATTAATGACGGAAAAATAGATGGATAGTTAGATAGACGTATAAACGCGAGTGAGAAGGTTATCAGTAGAACAGGATTCATTATTGAAAGAAAAAATATATCAAATAAAACTAAAAGGGCAATAGTATCAAGGAGTAAAGTAAATGGCAGTGTGCCCAGAGGCAGACCACGCAAAGAATGGTTAAAATGTGTAAATGAGATCCTAATTCGGAAAGACATGAGAAGCCACAGAAACGCCAAAGCTTGCATGAGGAAATGCATGGTTGTGAAGGAAGCTCGAGAGTTATGCCAGGACAGAATAGTGTGGCGACAAATAGTTTATAAAAAGAGTTTCAATGGAGTGAATGTCGCCTGAAACAAAGACCTTGGATACTAATGGGCTCGAGTTGAGAACTTTACATGATAACTTTGTGAGGGGAAGGGTACAACTGTGCACGTCGGTGGCCACAGGCACAACTGTACACCGGGCATCTGTGCACATCTACATTTCGACGTGCACGACGACGTGCAGATGGGAGTCTCCCATCTGTGCACATGAACTGTTGCTAGGGTACT
>CAKNXH010066937.1:0-10454 GCA_932178445.1 Andricus quercusramuli | reverse complement strand
CTGTCTGTCGTTGTCGTCGTTGTCGTCGTTGTCGTCGTTGTCGTCGTTGTCGTCGTCGTTGTCGTTGTCGTTGTCGTCGTCTGTATATCGGATAACTTTTGAAAGACTAATCGGATTGGATTGTGCTTTCGCACACAGTTTTTGGGACCAAAAAGAGAGATACGGCCAAAAAGAGTTACGGCATTTTCAAAATCCGAAAAAAGAAACGAAAATTAACATTTTCAGCCAAACAACGCACTATACGAAAAAAAGTCGAGACAAGAAAAGTGTTTCTTTTTCAACGCCCTACAAGATTATCATAACGACTTTTTGAATTTTCTCGAAAAATCGAAAATTCACATTTTTATTGCACAAAAAATAATTAAAAATCCAAAAATTCAATTTTACGGCAAAAATATGCAAGATACGACAAATGACGATGAAACAAAATTTGTGCGTAAAAAACAAAAAAAAAAAAAAAGAGTTATTGGCTCGTCGTTTAGAGGTTGGCCGGGAATTAGCCGATCGAAACATGGGAACTTCTACCTAATACAACGCTGCTGAGGGCTGGTGAACTTCTCAGAATAAGACGTCAACCAATTGTGAGTCTCTCGGTTTCCATTCCTTGCACCCCCCCCCGGCGGCACCCACCTTAATATAAAAAGGGTGCTAAAAAATTCTGGGGATCCAACAAGAAAAAGCTATAACAGGGAAAAGTTAGTTAGCTTATGCTTAGAAAAGGACGTATTTATTACAAATACTTGGTTTATACATAGAATGATCCACATTTACACCTGGCGTAAAAAAAATAGCCACATTATAATTGACACCGTTATTGTGGATACAAGACAAGAGAACTCGTCAAAGATACAAGAGTCATGAGGGGCTCTGAATGTAATACTGACCATCACCTTCTAGTCTCCAAAATGAGCTTAGGGCGGGGATGGAGAAGAAATAGAACCAAACAAACGAAACAAACGCGAAACAAGATAAAAAGTTTACAGAAACCGGGATATTCGAAGATACATAAGAAGCCATAGAAACACGAGAGCTCGCATGAAAAAATGCATGGACGTGAAGGAAGGTATAGAAGTATGCCAGGACAGAAAAGTGTGGCGACAAATAGTTTATAAAAAGAATGTGAGTAGAGTGTATGACGCTTGAAACGAAAGACCTTAGACACTTATAGGCCCAAGTGAGGGACCGCACACACAATAATTTTTTGAGGCTCTTCACTTGGGGTGGTCACTAGAGAGATTGATCAGCCACCTGGGTCGGAGCAATGTTGCGGGACGAACGTGTTATTTAAATAAATAACACGCAAATTCTAGATCCATCTAAAACATGTATATCTCCTTCCCCACATTACTATTTTCCAACCGTGCGATTCACGCCTACCCCGAAAGGGAAATGGCCTAATGGTATAATAATAATTAATGTTCATGGTACTTGAAAATTCGAACAATTTATTCTATTTTTACATTCTCATCCAGAGAAGGTATTAGATTTGTGTAAAATTTGACCCCTCCCCCCATTTGTGTCAAATGTCCATTTTTCAATAATCATTCAAAAATGTATCATATATATGTTCCAAAAACAACTTAGATACTTTTTTTGGCCCCTTTTCAGATAGTTGGAAGAAATCTTTCTGATTGTATGATTTATTTTTTATTAGACAGATACGAAAATGTACGCCGAAGTGAAGGAAGTTCCTTCTTCATTTTAAAGCAAATACAAATTTAATAATTTTTATTTGAAGAACATTGAACATAAAATATTGTCATTGCGAACCGCGACAACCAAATGGCGCGCCGTGATCGCGATCAAACTTTTGAGTTTACATTAAACGATGAACAGAAACGAGCGTGGCGCAAGACTTACATGATTTGTAAACGAAATATCGAGCGCGAAGCGCGAGTGTCTTGATGAGAATGTATTCCTTAAGGTCGATAGAACCTTAAGTAAATTAGTTCCTCTTTCTATGTAAAGTTAACATAATTAAACCAAACGCAGGTCATAACGATGAAGCTAACTAAGAGAGCATTAGCCCGCCAAGCGCGCAATAGTAAGCACATGAAGTGCGAAAACCAAGATGAACCGAGCTTAAAGCGTCAGGCAAATGTGTCCGAGCGCGTAGCGCGAGGTGAATATATTATCGAGCGCGAAGCGCGAGATAAACATATCATCGAGCGCGAAGCGCGAGATACAACAGGTGCGCGCCCTCGGCGCGCTCAAACTAGCGAGCGAAGCGAGCCGCGCGCGATGAGAATGTGCCCGCGAAGCGGGCAGATTTTTCTTTGTTATTTTTATTATTGCCAAAAACAGTGTTTGAAATACCTACTTTACGTTGCAATAGTGCGCGGAACCGATTTTCCGTGTAAAACACGTGTTAGGGTCGATCTTTAGATTCTCCTTCGTGGGCTCATAATAGTACTCCGCACATGCGCATTTGCTGCCGCCCGTGTACGATTATGGCCGCGTGAATCTAGCCTGAACTGTTAGACGTGATGAACTTGTAAATCAGACGTTTGTTACACAATGTGTCGAGTGCACCCAGGAAGTAAACGTCTTTTTACCCTCGCGTCCCGCGTGGAAATGTTCACCATGTGCCAAAACACAAGTACCATGGCTCGAGTCTTGAATCCGTTTTTGCCCATAGTTTCTTATAGTTTGCCCATAGTATGCCTGAAGTATGGCTTGTGTACAAATCTCATTGTTCCACCATGAGAAATTACGAAATGCATTAACAAACGTTTTGAGCACATTTAATGACGAGTTGTGTCAATTATATGGCTGTATGTTGGTCCGACTTCAGGCCAACTATTTTACTCTGGATGCGAATTTTCATCAGCCCAATATCAGGCCTCGTGTTTTTTTGTTGTCAAGTTTATAATATATAAATATATAAATTACAAACGCACGGACTTGAGAAATCGCTACTGGGATGAAATCGCCCAAGTCCTTAGGTCTCAATTCGATGGTGAGTTTTATTTATATGTGTGACCGGACCCTTGAGGAACCTTTTAATATTGGGTCCAACCAAAAAGGTTCCTTCAATTATATTTGAGAAATTTCCAAAGGCGATTTGAAAGGCAGTTTAGTTTGAAATATTGAAATTACTGAGTTAATTTAAGATTGCGCAAAAGATTTCACCGGGAACTAAGGATACGCAGAAAAGTGGTACTGGAAATTTAAGAATTTCAAATAGATTAAAATCAAATTCAAAATCCTTGTTATACGCGATTTCAGCCCAATAATTATGAGCGAATTATTATTCAACTACTCCAATTAACTCCCTTAATCAGACACTTGGTTTGCCTAATAAAATTGAGACGCACGGGCCTAATTATAAGAAAGGGACACAGATTCATATAACCACGAAAAACCAGATGGCTACTGTCCTTGTCATTCTACCGCGTCCATCTCTCACCCCCCACGAACAGAACACCACTTAAGCCCCCCCCGCGCGCCCGCCCAACTGAGAGGCCCCCCTCGAAATCAGTTCGAATTGGCAATAAGGAAAAACGAGAGAAAGTGGAGGGCCTGCAAGAGAGGTCAGTTCTCCGCACGTGTCTAGCCCTTCCGTCTATCCTAACGGTAAAGGGATAGACTGAGAGAAGAGAGTTTCCAATAGAAGTGACAGGGAGAGCGCGCTGCCTACCCTCCAGGGGAGCGTTTCCCAAACTGCTACCGCGGATAGATACCCTACCGATCGGTAGGGGGATGCCACCTCGGGCCCGGTAGCTCGGTGGTCTTCGAGGCAGGCTCCCCGCTGCGAGCAGACAGCTGCTTTCGTATACCTTCCACGAATCACTTCCGTGAAATAATTTGAGGAAAATGGAAAAAAAATTTCTTGAAAATCGGTCGATATCTGCACTAACGAAGAAAACATTTACAAATCTTGTGAATATACAAATGGGACCTCTCAGTGTAACAAAAGTGCGATAACTCTGGTAGTTATTATCCAATTTCCGTCTATCTTTTTTTAACGTTTTTGTCTTAACCTAACAAATCTAACGCAGCCTATTAAAGTTTAATTTATTATTATTTTACCAAATTTCATTTTTCTCAACTGGCCCTAATTCTCTAACAATGGGAAGGTGGTGACCCTACCGCTCCCCAGAAAGTGCGAAAAAAGTTTGCGAAACGCTGCTCCAGGGCACTCATAAAATTGCGCAGAGCACGGGTTTTTGGAACAACCATGATAAAAAAAACTGAGTCTTTCCCTCCGCCCACGCTGTCCTTTTAGTATAAAGAGGACCTGCGTTAGCACGTAAAACTTAGTCCCTCGCGGTTTTCAGATCGTGGAAAACACCCTTTGTATCTAGTGTGGAATAGAGTTCTCAAACCAAGCTATTCTGGGTCTTCTCATTCTCAACGAAGACGTTCGAATCCCTCACCTAACTACCACCAGTCTTTCCTCCTCCTCGCGAACTGGAACTCCAGCATGAATCACCTTTTCCACCCCTTTCCACCTTCTCGTGCGCTGGAACTCCAGCACACATCCACCACACACTCCCACCTCCTCGTCCGCTGGAGTCTCAGCACACGTTCACCACCCACTCCCACCCCGTCGTGCGCTGGAATCTTACAACACATTCACCACCCACTCTCACCTCCTCGTGTGCTGCAACTCCAGCACATATTAACCACTTACTGCCCCCGCGTACTGCAACGACCCCATTCTCTCTTTCTCTTATTACTTTCACTATGTAAAATTTCAACATTATCCCAGTCAACTCAGGGTCAACATCAACAAACCCATTTGCATGTCTGACAATAACACTCTTATAACAACGTCCCAAATGAATATCACTTTTGTGTTCCTCCATCCTAGTATTAAGAAGTCTACCAGTCTGTTTCACGTAAGTCATCTTACAAACTTGCGAGTGATCTCGTAAACAACACCACCTTTTTCAAATGTATCTAAAAGGTCTTTACAAAAAGTTATTATTGAATCCATTTTAAGTGATATACTGAAAATAGTATGAATATTAAATTTTTTCAACATAAATTCCATAGTTTTCGAAATTTGACCAAAAAACGGGAGAACAACATTTTAAAAGAACGATATTCTCTCAATTCCTTCTGATCATCTGTAGATGAAGTGTTATTTTGTTTGTTTTTGATTTGTTGAATTCTAATTGTGGTATTCGTTTGGAACCTGGTTATGAGAGTGTTCTTGCTGGACACACAAAAGGATTTCTTGATGTTGGCCATGAGTTTGACTTGCATAATATTGAAATTGTACATAGTGAAAGTAATGAGAGAGAGAGAGAGAATTCATGGAAATGCTTAATATTGAAAAACAAAATAAGTTTTCTATTAATTTGAAAACTTATTTGGATAAATTAAACAAAAATTATTCTAGTATGACTAATTATATTTAGCAATATAGGTTTTCATGCACCTTGACTTCATCTTATTTCTGATGTGTTTATTACGAATTTGCCTTCTGACCCTCACTTAGATCTCAGGTATTGTGGAGATAGCTTCGCTGTTCCGTCGCTGTTCCCACCTGCTCTAATTTTTCTTACATTCACTGAGAAAAATGGATTATACGAACTGGATAATATAATTAAAGAATAATACACCATATAAAAAAGTATATTAGCGAGTATAATCTATAATATATTTCTAATATATGAAGATGTTAGCAAATATAATCTCTAGATGTAAAATTCTTATAATCTTCAGGCATTAAATTGTGACATCTCAGATTTCAAAATATCCAGGCACCTGTGTAGTCTGAGATGGTACGTCGCATCGTGGCGCGTGTCATGTGCATCCGTTTGCATTGAAACAAGTGATAATCAAGTTATAAAATGATTATTAGTGCTAAATCACA
The DNA here is from genome assembly GCA_932178445.1 of Andricus quercusramuli. Taxonomy (NCBI): domain Eukaryota; kingdom Metazoa; phylum Arthropoda; class Insecta; order Hymenoptera; family Cynipidae; genus Andricus; species Andricus quercusramuli. Next base: position 4,627 of record CAKNXH010066937.1, on the reverse strand, counting down.
CGTGATTTAGATTTAGAAAATGGGTAAGTTTATATTTCTTTTCATTACACATCACTGCCACTTGTACAAGTACAGAAACTTAGCCTGCTTCACTCTCGTTTTTCTAGTCGAATGATAGACACGCGCGCCTAGGGCGTGCACCTGTTGAATCTCGCGCTTCGCGCTCGATTAGGTATTCATCTCGCGCTTCGCGCTCAGACACATTTGCCTGACGCTTTAAACTTGGTTCTTCTAGGTTTTCGCACATCGGGAGCTCGCTATTGCGCGCTTCGCGGGCTAATACTCTCATAGTAAACATCATTGTTATGACTTGCTTTTGGTTTAATTACGTCAGTTTTACATAAAAAGAAGAAATAATTTACTTAAGGTTCTATCGATCTTAAGGAACACATTCTCATCAAGACACTCGCGCTTCGCGCTCGATATTTGCTTTCAAAATCATCTAAACCTCGCGCTCCACGCTCGTTTCTGTTCATCGTATAATAGAAACGCAAAAGTTTGAGCGCGCTTGCGGCGCAAGATTTGTTCGTCGCGCTTCGCAACGACTATATGTCATGTTCTATGTTCTTCAGATAAAAATGACTAAATTTGTATTTGATATAAAATGAAGAAGGAAATTCCATTACTTGAGCGTATATTTCCGTATCTTTCTAATAAATCATACAATTAGAATGATTTTCTCCAACGACCTGCAAAGGGGAGAAAAAAAGTATCTAAGTCGTTTTTGGAACATGTATATGATAAATTCTCAAATGATTAATGAAAAATCGACATTTGACAGAAATCGGTGGGGGGGGGGGGGAGTCAAAAATTGCACAAATCTAATACCTTCTCTGGATGAGAATGTAAAAATACAAATTTTCGAGTACCGTGAGCATTATTAATGATAGTTATTTTATTGTTTTAATGGTTAGAAATAGTATTGAGAACATGAAAGTAATGAGACTTTTTGAGAAAACACACACGAGATGTGAAAGAAAATAAACAAGAAAAGTTTTGATGAGAATGTGCCCACTTATCGGGCAGATTTTTTCACTGTTAATGTAATTTTTACAAATATTACAAAAACTACACATCCTATCAAAATGTGGCCAATAAAAAATTTGTAGATCTTTTTTGAGTGCATAATTTTTGTTTCATCATCATTTATCGTAGCTTGCATAGTTTGACCGTAAAATTGAATTTTTGGAGTTTTCATTATTTTTTGTGCAATAAAAATGTGAATTTTCAATTTTTCAAGAAAGTTCAAAAAGTCATTATGATAACCTTGTAGGGCGTGCAAAAAGAAACACTTTTCTTGGCTTGACTTTTTTTCATAATTGTGCGTTGTTTGGCTCAAAATGTTAATTTTCGTTTCTTTTTTTTTTTTTGGATTTTGAAAACGCTATAGCTCTGACAATTTTACTTTTATCGAAAAAAGTCATGGGGATAAATTGTTCGAATTTCTATGTGCTATGAAGAGCCGTAAATAAAAATTTGAAATTACGGAAAAAAATAGTGACGAAAATTTCAAAAATGCTCTAACTTTTTGAAATTTTGTCCAAAATAGCTGGCTGACGAACTCGTCCTTTCTTTTCACATTTTTGTGAAGTGTGCCAAAGGGCAATCCAATCGGATAATTTTTTCGAATGTTATCGTGTTTACAGACTACAACGATAACGACGACGACGACAACGACGACAACGACGACAACGACGACAACGACAGAGAGACATCCACGTAAAAACTATTTTTTCTGACTCAGGGGGTCTCAAAACGTCGACATTTGATGGAATCCGCGAAAGTTATTTCTCACATAAAACCAGTACCTTCTCATTATGATGAGAATGTAAAAATGAAAAGCGTACATCTGAAAAAAGTATCTGCCTCCGATCTCTGTAGTAGCTTAGTGGTTGAAGCACCCGAAGGGCAATCGGAAAGACGCGAGGTTCGATTCCCACCGGAGGGAAGAAGAAAGATCTTTTTTCAGAAATTAAACATTCTTAATGAATGAAATTTAAACTCCGTCTGGTCTAAAGAGACGTTAAGAAATTCTGTTATTTAAGGAGTGACCTTAGATTATATCGATATTGTTGATTTCCCCTTCCACAGTAAGTGAATGATATCTACACATGATGGATCGTTAACGATTCCGATAATAATACGGATTCCTTCTAAAGTATCGGACTTTTTCGCCAGTCAAATTCGAGATTCCAGATTATTTTGTTATGCGCTTAATAGATTCCAGATTTTTTTGCTTCTTAGAATTGAAGTACTAGATTTTCATCCTTTTCGAATTCAAAGGAATTTTCCAAAATTTTCAAATGCTGCTCGAAATATACGTATAGAACCTAGTAAAATTTCTGTACGGAATTCCATATGAATTACATATTGGTAACATCCGCATAGATCTGTACAGAGGTCGAACATAGCGAATTGTCTCAAAAATCCTGTACGAAATCGCCATATAGAAACCAGTAGAATTTCTATTTAAAGTTCCAAATAGGTAACATGTTAGTGAAATCCATATAAATCTGTAGTCAGTTGTAGGCCCCCAAATTTGCGTATCCTCAACATCCATTTCAAATTTTCCTTAGAATGGCGTATGAACAATGGGAAGAAATCTTGGGGAGAGTGTTTGAGGAGGATGACCACAATTATTGTTTGCAGGCTATAAGATTTTTTGGTAAGTTTGTGTAAGGTTGGGATAGTTCAGGTAACTGTATGTTTTTTTTGCCAATAGAACATTATTCCTTCTTTGTGATAATTTTTGTGGTGTGGTGGCCCTGAAGAGGGGAAAATGGGGGGACCCTTGGCAGGTTGGCTGTCCTGGAAGAAGACAGAGATGTGCGGTGCAACTCGGATTTCCATAAAGGTGCCTTGGATAAGAGGAGAATGGAAAGGGGGGGGGGGCATTCCGATGCTCGGGAACCCGGAAGGTCCCCTTCGAAGGCAATCACCGGGTTTCCGATGAAGGGAGCGCGTGAGATTCTCCCTGATCGGCGCGCTAAAGGTCCCCTTCGGGAGGCACCCAGTAGACCCCCGATGAAGTAAGTAGTGATGTGAATAGTGTCTGGGTGTATCCCCCTGACCGACAAACCGGAAGGTCCCCCTTACAGACAACCACCGAACTCCCGTTGAAGGGAGCGAGCGTGATCCCCCTTGATCAGGGAACTAAGGGTGTATCCCTTGGCCGAAAATCCGGGAGGTTCCCGCTTACAGGCAACCACCAAATTTTCGGCGAAGGGAGCGGGCGTGATCCCCCTAAACCAGTAAACTGAAGGAGGCAGTGTAGTGAGAAGTGTCTGAGTGTATCCCTTGACCGACAATCCGGGAGGTCACCCTTCCAGGCAACCGCCGAATTCCCGATGAAGAGAGTGTTGGGATTCTCCTTGATCGGAGGGCTAAAGGTCCCTTTGGGAGGCAACCAATAGGCCCCCAGTAAAGGAGGTAGTGTTACGCCAAGGAGCTACAGGTGAACGTGTTTGATGACGATAAAAGTAGCTACCTATATAACATCTGGGATAAGGGAAGAAGGGGGGTCGGGTACAATCGTAAATTAAATAAACAGCTTTAGTAAGTTATTTTGTTCGTTCGACCCAAGGAACGAGAACGTCAAGAGTAGCAAGGTTTCGGGCTTGTCCCTATCGTAGTTAGTGCTGAGTAAACCTCAAAATATGTATGCTGTTTGCGTTAGGCTGGAGGGTATAGATGGCCTCTGGATGTGTGCCGCTTGCGTTGGGCTGGATGTTCGAGCTCCGGCTGGTTACGGTGCGTTAGCTGGCCGTAGTAGTACTAGGCTGCTGCTGGCTGTAAGCTTCCCACTTAGTAGCACAGCGACCTTGCACGTCGTAGGCTTCTTCGATTTGCTTTAAAGCATCGACCCCATTCCCGCTGGTGCGTGCGCGCCAGTCAGGTAGTGCATGGTGGGGGGCGACCAGCGATTTGCCGTTATGGTGGCGCGGGAGCGCCTGTCAGCTCGAGTGCCTCGGTGGTGGGAACTGTAGTGGAGAGAGAAACTTTTCGACGACTTTGCCACCACTGGTCTGGTGGTGGGGCCGCGATTTGATTCGCTGGGCTTGTGGCGCGAGCGAAATTAAGAACGGGAAACCTCGGTGCCTCCGGCACTCTCGTTTCCACAGTCGATTCCTTTATTGCATGAACGCTTATTGTACATAGTTGAATCTTAATTCTAACATACCTTTTCAGACGCGTTTACTGTCGATCGAGGAGGTCACGGAAAGGAAAATGAAAGATTTTCAATCATGTTAAATTGCCGCATGTTTGCGGGTAACAAATCCTGTAAGAAATCACCATATAGAGCCTAGTAGAATTTCTGTTTGAAATTCCATATAGATCACATATTCGTAACATCCATATAGAACAGTATAGAGGTCGGGACATAGCGCGATGTTTGAAAAATCCCGTTCGAAATATACGTACAGAACCTAGTAAAATTTCTGTTTGGAATTCCATATGAACTACATACTGGTGACATCCACATAGATCCATACAGAGGTCGGGGCATAGCGAGATGTCTAAAAAATCCTGCAAGAAATCACCATATGGAACCTAGTAGAATTTCTGTTTGGAATTCCATGTAGATCACATATTCGTAACATCCATATAGAACAGTATAGAGGTCGGG
>CAKNXH010066936.1:0-10457 GCA_932178445.1 Andricus quercusramuli | reverse complement strand
CTGTCTGTCGTTGTCGTCGTTGTCGTCGTTGTCGTCGTTGTCGTCGTCGTTGTCGTTGTCGTTGTCGTTGTCGTTGTCGTCGTCTGTATATCGGATAACTTTTGAAAGACTAATCGGATTGGATTGTGCTTTCGCACACAGTTTTTGGGACCAAAAAGAGAGATACGGCCAAAAAGAGTTACGGCATTTTCAAAATCCGAAAAAAGAAACGAAAATTAACATTTTCAGCCAAACAACGCACTATACGAAAAAAAGTCGAGACAAGAAAAGTGTTTCTTTTTCAACGCCCTACAAGATTATCATAACGACTTTTTGAATTTTCTCGAAAAATCGAAAATTCACATTTTTATTGCACAAAAAATAATTAAAAATCCAAAAATTCAATTTTACGGCAAAAATATGCAAGATACGACAAATGACGATGAAACAAAATTTGTGCGTAAAAAACAAAAAAAAAAAAAAAGAGTTATTGGCTCGTCGTTTAGAGGTTGGCCGGGAATTAGCCGATCGAAACATGGGAACTTCTACCTAATACAACGCTGCTGAGGGCTGGTGAACTTCTCAGAATAAGACGTCAACCAATTGTGAGTCTCTCGGTTTCCATTCCTTGCACCCCCCCCCGGCGGCACCCACCTTAATATAAAAAGGGTGCTAAAAAATTCTGGGGATCCAACAAGAAAAAGCTATAACAGGGAAAAGTTAGTTAGCTTATGCTTAGAAAAGGACGTATTTATTACAAATACTTGGTTTATACATAGAATGATCCACATTTACACCTGGCGTAAAAAAAATAGCCACATTATAATTGACACCGTTATTGTGGATACAAGACAAGAGAACTCGTCAAAGATACAAGAGTCATGAGGGGCTCTGAATGTAATACTGACCATCACCTTCTAGTCTCCAAAATGAGCTTAGGGCGGGGATGGAGAAGAAATAGAACCAAACAAACGAAACAAACGCGAAACAAGATAAAAAGTTTACAGAAACCGGGATATTCGAAGATACATAAGAAGCCATAGAAACACGAGAGCTCGCATGAAAAAATGCATGGACGTGAAGGAAGGTATAGAAGTATGCCAGGACAGAAAAGTGTGGCGACAAATAGTTTATAAAAAGAATGTGAGTAGAGTGTATGACGCTTGAAACGAAAGACCTTAGACACTTATAGGCCCAAGTGAGGGACCGCACACACAATAATTTTTTGAGGCTCTTCACTTGGGGTGGTCACTAGAGAGATTGATCAGCCACCTGGGTCGGAGCAATGTTGCGGGACGAACGTGTTATTTAAATAAATAACACGCAAATTCTAGATCCATCTAAAACATGTATATCTCCTTCCCCACATTACTATTTTCCAACCGTGCGATTCACGCCTACCCCGAAAGGGAAATGGCCTAATGGTATAATAATAATTAATGTTCATGGTACTTGAAAATTCGAACAATTTATTCTATTTTTACATTCTCATCCAGAGAAGGTATTAGATTTGTGTAAAATTTGACCCCTCCCCCCATTTGTGTCAAATGTCCATTTTTCAATAATCATTCAAAAATGTATCATATATATGTTCCAAAAACAACTTAGATACTTTTTTTGGCCCCTTTTCAGATAGTTGGAAGAAATCTTTCTGATTGTATGATTTATTTTTTATTAGACAGATACGAAAATGTACGCCGAAGTGAAGGAAGTTCCTTCTTCATTTTAAAGCAAATACAAATTTAATAATTTTTATTTGAAGAACATTGAACATAAAATATTGTCATTGCGAACCGCGACAACCAAATGGCGCGCCGTGATCGCGATCAAACTTTTGAGTTTACATTAAACGATGAACAGAAACGAGCGTGGCGCAAGACTTACATGATTTGTAAACGAAATATCGAGCGCGAAGCGCGAGTGTCTTGATGAGAATGTATTCCTTAAGGTCGATAGAACCTTAAGTAAATTAGTTCCTCTTTCTATGTAAAGTTAACATAATTAAACCAAACGCAGGTCATAACGATGAAGCTAACTAAGAGAGCATTAGCCCGCCAAGCGCGCAATAGTAAGCACATGAAGTGCGAAAACCAAGATGAACCGAGCTTAAAGCGTCAGGCAAATGTGTCCGAGCGCGTAGCGCGAGGTGAATATATTATCGAGCGCGAAGCGCGAGATAAACATATCATCGAGCGCGAAGCGCGAGATACAACAGGTGCGCGCCCTCGGCGCGCTCAAACTAGCGAGCGAAGCGAGCCGCGCGCGATGAGAATGTGCCCGCGAAGCGGGCAGATTTTTCTTTGTTATTTTTATTATTGCCAAAAACAGTGTTTGAAATACCTACTTTACGTTGCAATAGTGCGCGGAACCGATTTTCCGTGTAAAACACGTGTTAGGGTCGATCTTTAGATTCTCCTTCGTGGGCTCATAATAGTACTCCGCACATGCGCATTTGCTGCCGCCCGTGTACGATTATGGCCGCGTGAATCTAGCCTGAACTGTTAGACGTGATGAACTTGTAAATCAGACGTTTGTTACACAATGTGTCGAGTGCACCCAGGAAGTAAACGTCTTTTTACCCTCGCGTCCCGCGTGGAAATGTTCACCATGTGCCAAAACACAAGTACCATGGCTCGAGTCTTGAATCCGTTTTTGCCCATAGTTTCTTATAGTTTGCCCATAGTATGCCTGAAGTATGGCTTGTGTACAAATCTCATTGTTCCACCATGAGAAATTACGAAATGCATTAACAAACGTTTTGAGCACATTTAATGACGAGTTGTGTCAATTATATGGCTGTATGTTGGTCCGACTTCAGGCCAACTATTTTACTCTGGATGCGAATTTTCATCAGCCCAATATCAGGCCTCGTGTTTTTTTGTTGTCAAGTTTATAATATATAAATATATAAATTACAAACGCACGGACTTGAGAAATCGCTACTGGGATGAAATCGCCCAAGTCCTTAGGTCTCAATTCGATGGTGAGTTTTATTTATATGTGTGACCGGACCCTTGAGGAACCTTTTAATATTGGGTCCAACCAAAAAGGTTCCTTCAATTATATTTGAGAAATTTCCAAAGGCGATTTGAAAGGCAGTTTAGTTTGAAATATTGAAATTACTGAGTTAATTTAAGATTGCGCAAAAGATTTCACCGGGAACTAAGGATACGCAGAAAAGTGGTACTGGAAATTTAAGAATTTCAAATAGATTAAAATCAAATTCAAAATCCTTGTTATACGCGATTTCAGCCCAATAATTATGAGCGAATTATTATTCAACTACTCCAATTAACTCCCTTAATCAGACACTTGGTTTGCCTAATAAAATTGAGACGCACGGGCCTAATTATAAGAAAGGGACACAGATTCATATAACCACGAAAAACCAGATGGCTACTGTCCTTGTCATTCTACCGCGTCCATCTCTCACCCCCCACGAACAGAACACCACTTAAGCCCCCCCCGCGCGCCCGCCCAACTGAGAGGCCCCCCTCGAAATCAGTTCGAATTGGCAATAAGGAAAAACGAGAGAAAGTGGAGGGCCTGCAAGAGAGGTCAGTTCTCCGCACGTGTCTAGCCCTTCCGTCTATCCTAACGGTAAAGGGATAGACTGAGAGAAGAGAGTTTCCAATAGAAGTGACAGGGAGAGCGCGCTGCCTACCCTCCAGGGGAGCGTTTCCCAAACTGCTACCGCGGATAGATACCCTACCGATCGGTAGGGGGATGCCACCTCGGGCCCGGTAGCTCGGTGGTCTTCGAGGCAGGCTCCCCGCTGCGAGCAGACAGCTGCTTTCGTATACCTTCCACGAATCACTTCCGTGAAATAATTTGAGGAAAATGGAAAAAAAATTTCTTGAAAATCGGTCGATATCTGCACTAACGAAGAAAACATTTACAAATCTTGTGAATATACAAATGGGACCTCTCAGTGTAACAAAAGTGCGATAACTCTGGTAGTTATTATCCAATTTCCGTCTATCTTTTTTTAACGTTTTTGTCTTAACCTAACAAATCTAACGCAGCCTATTAAAGTTTAATTTATTATTATTTTACCAAATTTCATTTTTCTCAACTGGCCCTAATTCTCTAACAATGGGAAGGTGGTGACCCTACCGCTCCCCAGAAAGTGCGAAAAAAGTTTGCGAAACGCTGCTCCAGGGCACTCATAAAATTGCGCAGAGCACGGGTTTTTGGAACAACCATGATAAAAAAAACTGAGTCTTTCCCTCCGCCCACGCTGTCCTTTTAGTATAAAGAGGACCTGCGTTAGCACGTAAAACTTAGTCCCTCGCGGTTTTCAGATCGTGGAAAACACCCTTTGTATCTAGTGTGGAATAGAGTTCTCAAACCAAGCTATTCTGGGTCTTCTCATTCTCAACGAAGACGTTCGAATCCCTCACCTAACTACCACCAGTCTTTCCTCCTCCTCGCGAACTGGAACTCCAGCATGAATCACCTTTTCCACCCCTTTCCACCTTCTCGTGCGCTGGAACTCCAGCACACATCCACCACACACTCCCACCTCCTCGTCCGCTGGAGTCTCAGCACACGTTCACCACCCACTCCCACCCCGTCGTGCGCTGGAATCTTACAACACATTCACCACCCACTCTCACCTCCTCGTGTGCTGCAACTCCAGCACATATTAACCACTTACTGCCCCCGCGTACTGCAACGACCCCATTCTCTCTTTCTCTTATTACTTTCACTATGTAAAATTTCAACATTATCCCAGTCAACTCAGGGTCAACATCAACAAACCCATTTGCATGTCTGACAATAACACTCTTATAACAACGTCCCAAATGAATATCACTTTTGTGTTCCTCCATCCTAGTATTAAGAAGTCTACCAGTCTGTTTCACGTAAGTCATCTTACAAACTTGCGAGTGATCTCGTAAACAACACCACCTTTTTCAAATGTATCTAAAAGGTCTTTACAAAAAGTTATTATTGAATCCATTTTAAGTGATATACTGAAAATAGTATGAATATTAAATTTTTTCAACATAAATTCCATAGTTTTCGAAATTTGACCAAAAAACGGGAGAACAACATTTTAAAAGAACGATATTCTCTCAATTCCTTCTGATCATCTGTAGATGAAGTGTTATTTTGTTTGTTTTTGATTTGTTGAATTCTAATTGTGGTATTCGTTTGGAACCTGGTTATGAGAGTGTTCTTGCTGGACACACAAAAGGATTTCTTGATGTTGGCCATGAGTTTGACTTGCATAATATTGAAATTGTACATAGTGAAAGTAATGAGAGAGAGAGAGAGAATTCATGGAAATGCTTAATATTGAAAAACAAAATAAGTTTTCTATTAATTTGAAAACTTATTTGGATAAATTAAACAAAAATTATTCTAGTATGACTAATTATATTTAGCAATATAGGTTTTCATGCACCTTGACTTCATCTTATTTCTGATGTGTTTATTACGAATTTGCCTTCTGACCCTCACTTAGATCTCAGGTATTGTGGAGATAGCTTCGCTGTTCCGTCGCTGTTCCCACCTGCTCTAATTTTTCTTACATTCACTGAGAAAAATGGATTATACGAACTGGATAATATAATTAAAGAATAATACACCATATAAAAAAGTATATTAGCGAGTATAATCTATAATATATTTCTAATATATGAAGATGTTAGCAAATATAATCTCTAGATGTAAAATTCTTATAATCTTCAGGCATTAAATTGTGACATCTCAGATTTCAAAATATCCAGGCACCTGTGTAGTCTGAGATGGTACGTCGCATCGTGGCGCGTGTCATGTGCATCCGTTTGCATTGAAACAAGTGATAATCAAGTTATAAAATGATTATTAGTGCTAAATCACACGTGATTTAGATTTAGAAAATGGGTAAGTTTATATTTCTTTTCATTACACATCACTGCCACTTGTACAAGTACAGAAACTTAGCCTGCTTCACTCTCGTTTTTCTAGTCGAATGATAGACACGCGCGCCTAGGGCGTGCACCTGTTGAATCTCGCGCTTCGCGCTCGATTAGGTATTCATCTCGCGCTTCGCGCTCAGACACATTTGCCTGACGCTTTAAACTTGGTTCTTCTAGGTTTTCGCACATCGGGAGCTCGCTATTGCGCGCTTCGCGGGCTAATACTCTCATAGTAAACATCATTGTTATGACTTGCTTTTGGTTTAATTACGTCAGTTTTACATAAAAAGAAGAAATAATTTACTTAAGGTTCTATCGATCTTAAGGAACACATTCTCATCAAGACACTCGCGCTTCGCGCTCGATATTTGCTTTCAAAATCATCTAAACCTCGCGCTCCACGCTCGTTTCTGTTCATCGTATAATAGAAACGCAAAAGTTTGAGCGCGCTTGCGGCGCAAGATTTGTTCGTCGCGCTTCGCAACGACTATATGTCATGTTCTATGTTCTTCAGATAAAAATGACTAAATTTGTATTTGATATAAAATGAAGAAGGAAATTCCATTACTTGAGCGTATATTTCCGTATCTTTCTAATAAATCATACAATTAGAATGATTTTCTCCAACGACCTGCAAAGGGGAGAAAAAAAGTATCTAAGTCGTTTTTGGAACATGTATATGATAAATTCTCAAATGATTAATGAAAAATCGACATTTGACAGAAATCGGTGGGGGGGGGGGGGAGTCAAAAATTGCACAAATCTAATACCTTCTCTGGATGAGAATGTAAAAATACAAATTTTCGAGTACCGTGAGCATTATTAATGATAGTTATTTTATTGTTTTAATGGTTAGAAATAGTATTGAGAACATGAAAGTAATGAGACTTTTTGAGAAAACACACACGAGATGTGAAAGAAAATAAACAAGAAAAGTTTTGATGAGAATGTGCCCACTTATCGGGCAGATTTTTTCACTGTTAATGTAATTTTTACAAATATTACAAAAACTACACATCCTATCAAAATGTGGCCAATAAAAAATTTGTAGATCTTTTTTGAGTGCATAATTTTTGTTTCATCATCATTTATCGTAGCTTGCATAGTTTGACCGTAAAATTGAATTTTTGGAGTTTTCATTATTTTTTGTGCAATAAAAATGTGAATTTTCAATTTTTCAAGAAAGTTCAAAAAGTCATTATGATAACCTTGTAGGGCGTGCAAAAAGAAACACTTTTCTTGGCTTGACTTTTTTTCATAATTGTGCGTTGTTTGGCTCAAAATGTTAATTTTCGTTTCTTTTTTTTTTTTTGGATTTTGAAAACGCTATAGCTCTGACAATTTTACTTTTATCGAAAAAAGTCATGGGGATAAATTGTTCGAATTTCTATGTGCTATGAAGAGCCGTAAATAAAAATTTGAAATTACGGAAAAAAATAGTCACGAAAATTTCAAAAATGCTCTAACTTTTTGAAATTTTGTCCAAAATAGCTGGCTGACGAACTCGTCCTTTCTTTTCACATTTTTGTGAAGTGTGCCAAAGGGCAATCCAATCGGATAATTTTTTCGAATGTTATCGTGTTTACAGACTACAACGATAACGACGACGACGACAACGACGACAACGACGACAACGACGACAACGACAGAGAGACATCCACGTAAAAACTATTTTTTCTGACTCAGGGGGTCTCAAAACGTCGACATTTGATGGAATCCGCGAAAGTTATTTCTCACATAAAACCAGTACCTTCTCATTATGATGAGAATGTAAAAATGAAAAGCGTACATCTGAAAAAAGTATCTGCCTCCGATCTCTGTAGTAGCTTAGTGGTTGAAGCACCCGAAGGGCAATCGGAAAGACGCGAGGTTCGATTCCCACCGGAGGGAAGAAGAAAGATCTTTTTTCAGAAATTAAACATTCTTAATGAATGAAATTTAAACTCCGTCTGGTCTAAAGAGACGTTAAGAAATTCTGTTATTTAAGGAGTGACCTTAGATTATATCGATATTGTTGATTTCCCCTTCCACAGTAAGTGAATGATATCTACACATGATGGATCGTTAACGATTCCGATAATAATACGGATTCCTTCTAAAGTATCGGACTTTTTCGCCAGTCAAATTCGAGATTCCAGATTATTTTGTTATGCGCTTAATAGATTCCAGATTTTTTTGCTTCTTAGAATTGAAGTACTAGATTTTCATCCTTTTCGAATTCAAAGGAATTTTCCAAAATTTTCAAATGCTGCTCGAAATATACGTATAGAACCTAGTAAAATTTCTGTACGGAATTCCATATGAATTACATATTGGTAACATCCGCATAGATCTGTACAGAGGTCGAACATAGCGAATTGTCTCAAAAATCCTGTACGAAATCGCCATATAGAAACCAGTAGAATTTCTATTTAAAGTTCCAAATAGGTAACATGTTAGTGAAATCCATATAAATCTGTAGTCAGTTGTAGGCCCCCAAATTTGCGTATCCTCAACATCCATTTCAAATTTTCCTTAGAATGGCGTATGAACAATGGGAAGAAATCTTGGGGAGAGTGTTTGAGGAGGATGACCACAATTATTGTTTGCAGGCTATAAGATTTTTTGGTAAGTTTGTGTAAGGTTGGGATAGTTCAGGTAACTGTATGTTTTTTTTGCCAATAGAACATTATTCCTTCTTTGTGATAATTTTTGTGGTGTGGTGGCCCTGAAGAGGGGAAAATGGGGGGACCCTTGGCAGGTTGGCTGTCCTGGAAGAAGACAGAGATGTGCGGTGCAACTCGGATTTCCATAAAGGTGCCTTGGATAAGAGGAGAATGGAAAGGGGGGGGGGGCATTCCGATGCTCGGGAACCCGGAAGGTCCCCTTCGAAGGCAATCACCGGGTTTCCGATGAAGGGAGCGCGTGAGATTCTCCCTGATCGGCGCGCTAAAGGTCCCCTTCGGGAGGCACCCAGTAGACCCCCGATGAAGTAAGTAGTGATGTGAATAGTGTCTGGGTGTATCCCCCTGACCGACAAACCGGAAGGTCCCCCTTACAGACAACCACCGAACTCCCGTTGAAGGGAGCGAGCGTGATCCCCCTTGATCAGGGAACTAAGGGTGTATCCCTTGGCCGAAAATCTGGGAGGTTCCCGCTTACAGGCAACCACCAAATTTTCGGCGAAGGGAGCGGGCGTGATCCCCCTAAACCAGTAAACTGAAGGAGGCAGTGTAGTGAGAAGTGTCTGAGTGTATCCCTTGACCGACAATCCGGGAGGTCACCCTTCCAGGCAACCGCCGAATTCCCGATGAAGAGAGTGTTGGGATTCTCCTTGATCGGAGGGCTAAAGGTCCCTTTGGGAGGCAACCAATAGGCCCCCAGTAAAGGAGGTAGTGTTACGCCAAGGAGCTACAGGTGAACGTGTTTGATGACGATAAAAGTAGCTACCTATATAACATCTGGGATAAGGGAAGAAGGGGGGTCGGGTACAATCGTAAATTAAATAAACAGCTTTAGTAAGTTATTTTGTTCGTTCGACCCAAGGAACGAGAACGTCAAGAGTAGCAAGGTTTCGGGCTTGTCCCTATCGTAGTTAGTGCTGAGTAAACCTCAAAATATGTATGCTGTTTGCGTTAGGCTGGAGGGTATAGATGGCCTCTGGATGTGTGCCGCTTGCGTTGGGCTGGATGTTCGAGCTCCGGCTGGTTACGGTGCGTTAGCTGGCCGTAGTAGTACTAGGCTGCTGCTGGCTGTAAGCTTCCCACTTAGTAGCACAGCGACCTTGCACGTCGTAGGCTTCTTCGATTTGCTTTAAAGCATCGACCCCATTCCCGCTGGTGCGTGCGCGCCAGTCAGGTAGTGCATGGTGGGGGGCGACCAGCGATTTGCCGTTATGGTGGCGCGGGAGCGCCTGTCAGCTCGAGTGCCTCGGTGGTGGGAACTGTAGTGGAGAGAGAAACTTTTCGACGACTTTGCCACCACTGGTCTGGTGGTGGGGCCGCGATTTGATTCGCTGGGCTTGTGGCGCGAGCGAAATTAAGAACGGGAAACCTCGGTGCCTCCGGCACTCTCGTTTCCACAGTCGATTCCTTTATTGCATGAACGCTTATTGTACATAGTTGAATCTTAATTCTAACATACCTTTTCAGACGCGTTTACTGTCGATCGAGGAGGTCACGGAAAGGAAAATGAAAGATTTTCAATCATGTTAAATTGCCGCATGTTTGCGGGTAACAAATCCTGTAAGAAATCACCATATAGAGCCTAGTAGAATTTCTGTTTGAAATTCCATATAGATCACATATTCGTAACATCCATATAGAACAGTATAGAGGTCGGGACATAGCGCGATGTTTGAAAAATCCCGTTCGAAATATACGTACAGAACCTAGTAAAATTTCTGTTTGGAATTCCATATGAACTACATACTGGTGACATCCACATAGATCCATACAGAGGTCGGGGCATAGCGAGATGTCTAAAAAATCCTGCAAGAAATCACCATATGGAACCTAGTAGAATTTCTGTTTGGAATTCCATGTAGATCACATATTCGTAACATCCATATAGAACAGTATAGAGGTCGGG